>PVKA01041578.1:0-17964 GCA_004027165.1 Ctenomys sociabilis | reverse complement strand
TTTTTTTTTTTTTTTTTTTTTTTTTTTTTTTTTTTTTTTTTTTTTTTTTTTTTTTTGGTGGAACTGGGGATTGAGCTCAGGCCCTTGCACTTGCCAGGGAAGCACTTATTCCACTGAGCCATCTCCTTAGCCCTTGCCTCAACTTTCTGAATGGATTACCAGTGTGTGCCACCATGTTTGACCAGTACCAGCTTTAAAGTCTAAATATCAAAAAGCTTTATCTAAATATCTAAATCAGATATAGGCAAGGCTTAAGGTTTGATTCAACCTGAAGCAAAATTCATCTTAGCTCCTTTTTTAAAAATATGTATTTAATACAGGGCCTACAGGGTCTCACTACACAGATTGGGTTCATGTAGTGATCCTTCCTGTTTTTCAGCTTCCAGAACACTGGGATTACAGGCCTGTACCACCATGCTCAGTCTCATTCCCGCAGCATGCTCTGGGGGCGAAGCTGGCACAGGCAGGCTGGGTCTTAGCTCCTGTTTCTTTCTTTCTTTCTTTTTTTTTTTTTATTGTTTTCCTAGTGGTTTTTTGTTGTACAAGGTGCATACAAGATATTCTATTCACAAACACTATTAGAGCAGATGCCTCTTAACAATGAATTAAGAGAATGTAGCTGTATACTTAATCTTTTTTTAAAAAGATGAATTATAGTACAGTTTCAATAATTAATATTTTTTATATTGTTATCTTCCTAGTGGTTATCCATAGTACAAGCAGCAGCCAGGATATCCTGTCCAAACACTATTAGTGCAAATCTTTCTTCTCATAGAATTACACAAAAGTACTGCATATTTATCCTAATTGTATTAATACAAACACCGAATGGTTCTTCCTTTGTATCCCCCTTTTTGTTTAGTCCCGTCAAAGATGGGTATTTTATTGTCATTCAATGATTATAGGTGCTTGAATTCAGCAAAACAGTCCAACACAGTCCAGCAGTCCACAATAATAGTGGGTTATCTGAAGAAGTTGTTGACTAGAGCCATTTACAGCTCAGCTTATTATTATGGCCTTATTTTTTTTTTTTTTTTTTTTTTTGTCTTTTTGAGACAGGGTCTCACTATGCAGTTCAGGCTGGCCTCGAGCTCACTTTGTAGCTCAGGCTGGTCTCGAACTCACAACAATCCTCCTGTCTCAGCCTCCCGAGTGCTGGGATTACAGGCATGCGCCACCACGCCCGGCTATGGCCTTATTTTATATACCTCATTTTTATACTTTTCTGCTGGATACTTTTCTTGCTGACATAAAGCAAGACCTATATAACAAAAATTGTAACTTTTGTATCTGATGAGGTCAGTCAAGTCCCCTCAGTTTATCCTATACCTCACTTTGTAGATCCTTTGTGTCTTAGCTCCTGTCTGCTTAATAATTCCTTTTAAAATTTGTTTCTTCCTTTCTGCCTTATACTATAAGCAGTCCAAAGGAACTTAAGCCAAAACTTTTAAACTTTGTTTGGAAATCTCTTTAACTAAATATCCAGTTTCATGAAAAAACCCTACAGTATAGTTCAGCTAAATTCTGCAAGGATCACATTTTTTTCCATTTCTTATATCATGTTCCTTAGTTCTAAGGCCTTAGTAGTACAGGGTCTACAGGGTCTCACTACACAGATCAGACTCGTACTGATCCTCTGTTCTCAGCCTCCCAAGCGCTGGGATTATAGGCGTGTGTCACCATGTATAGTCTCAGTCACTGTCTCAGTTTGCCTGTGGGGCTGAGGCCAGCACGGCATGCTGGGGATCCAATCCTGGATGCTGTGTCTGCCTAAGCAGGCACTTTAGTCCACGGAGGTATCTGGCCGGCACTTCGTATTTCTGATATGCTTTTGAAAACTTCTGCAGCCCCTAACAATCACCTAACTTCAAAGCTACTTCTACATTCTTAGATATTTGTACACCTGCACCCTAATCTCAGAATCAAAATCTTGCTTAGTTTGGGCTCTTCAGAGAAACACAAGCAATAGTTCCCATGCATGCCCATACATATACACAGTGAGTGAGCTTATGCACTGTGTGAGATAACTCAGCAGACTAAGTGCCTACTTAGGAAGCACTTATTCCACTGAGCCATCTCCCAGGCCCCCATAAGTGCCTACTTAGGAAAGCACAGGGACCTGGGATTCAACCCGGGGCACCACATGCTGCACCGGCCCCACCCATGGGTGCCTTAAACTAGCTACTGAGACTGGGTGTGGGGCAGGCTGAAAACAGGAGGAGGATCATTATGAGTCTGGGCTGCATAGTGAGACTTTGTCCCAAATACATTTAAAAAAGAGAGAGAGAGAGAAAGAAAAAAAGAAAGAAAAGAAAAAGGGTGAAAAGAGCGAGCTTACACAGTTAGGGAGGCTAAGGCGTCCACATGCTAGAGTCAGCAACTTAGGGCCCTAAGAGACTCTATGGTATCACGTTAGTGTGAGTCCAAAGGCCTGAGAACAGAAGGGTTGAAGGTAAAAGTTCTAGCCCACATCTGCCTCTGTGGACAGAAGACAGAAGTCTCACCTCAGTGACAATCAGGCCTTGAAAGCTGATTTTCCCTTCCTCAGTCTTTTCTGTTCTATTAGACTCCAGCGATCCTGGCCCACGGTCCACCCACGAGTAATCTGCTTTGTTCAGTGTACTGATTCAAACGTTAACTCATCCAAAACGCCCTGCAGACACACCCAGACCTGGAATAATGTTTAACCTAGTAGACACATAAAATCAATTATCCCAGTGGCCTCCTAGTTTCTGCCACAAAAAATATTAGTGAAAATACTAAAATATATTTCCCTTGGATTTTGCTTTAGTTTAAAAATAACCTTTTTAGTTACATGGATGTTATACAGATGAAAGGGAAGCAAAAAATTTCTCTTACGTCAGGGTATTTTTATCTATTCTCATGACTTTTTTGGTTCATAATCTGCAAAAACAAATGTTCATTATATTTTATTTAAAGTTTTCTTACATACTTTGAATATTTTTGTCAGAAACAATATCACAATTTTAGTGTCTTTTTTTTTTTTTTTTTTTTTTTTTTTTTTTTTTTTTTTGGTCTTTTTTGAGACAGGGTCTCACTATGCAGTTCAGGCTGGCCTTAAGCTCAGGTTGGTCTTGAACTCACAACAATCCTCCTGTCTCAGCCTCCCAAGTGCTGGGATTACAGGCCTGCGCCACCATGCCCGGCTTAATTTTAGTGTCTTCATTATAGTCTACTGAATGGATATATGATAGTTTTTAAAATTTTATTTATTTATTTATTGCAGTAACAGGCATCAAACTCAGGACCTTGCACTTGCCAGGCAGGCACTTATGCCACTGAGCTATATCCCCAGCCCATATATATGATAGTTTTAAATCAATCTTCTATTATTGGACATTTACATAGTTTTCAATTTTTCAGTATTATAAAAACTTTGTTACATTTTTGGTATCTCTTAATGTTTTAATTACTAAAGCAATACATGCCTTCTCTAAATAACTAAAACAATACAGAACTTCGTAAAATAAAAAACAAAATCCAGGGCCGGTGGTATAGCTCAGCAGACTAAGCGCTTGCTTAGGTAAGCACAGGGACCAGGGTTCAATCCCTGGTTCCACGTGCCTCGCCAGCCCCGCCTTTGGGTGCCCTGGGCTAGGGATAGAATCTGGGCGTGGTGGTGCGCGCCTGTAATCCAGCACTAGGGAGGCAGAAAGCAGGAGGATCACTATGAATGTGGGCTGCATAGTGAAAAAGGAAAAAAAAAGGACCCTAAAACAAAAGAAGCAAAATCCCCTATTTTGTTCAGCAATACTTCTATTTTTGAACACATCTGTTCCTCATGAGGCAACCACTATTGGTGGTTTACTGTGTATTCTTTTGAACTTTCATTTTCTGTTTTCTTTTTTCCTTCTGTTCTATCTTTTTTTTTAAGAGCAGAATATATTTATTGGGGGAAAGAAAGCTTTTGTCTAAAAGAGGGACAGAAGGAGACCCAAGCACTGGGAATTTTGCCTGGGAATTTTCCAGGAATTTTTACAGAGCAAAACCATGAGGTGAGGAGGGTGTAAGGGGGAAAACATGGGAACTTGTCAGGTGGGCATGAGGTGGGACAAAACTATAGTCAACCAGTAAGATTATAAGCACAATTGCTCATGGAAAATTGACTAAATTAGGATCAAATGGGGAAGTGAGTCACATAGGATACTGTTTACTTCCATTCTGTTTTTGGAACCTGGGATTGAACTCGGACCCTTGCACTTGCCAGGGAAGCACTTATTCTACTGAGCCATCTCCTCAGCCCTTCCTTCTATTCTAATAACCTATGTCTTTTTTGTTTTCTGCTCTTGTTATGTACACCATTAAGCAGTTATACTGTGATTCTGCTTAGTTTAGGAAACCAGGCAAATCTGTCGGAATTATGTGAAAATTTGTGAGCAAAGACTTCATATTTGATGGAAGAACTTACTGCTTATCTTTCCTATTTTAACTGGTATTATTTCTATTAAACAAACTTACTGTCACTGTGACAGACAGTTGGAAAAGCAACCTTCAAATAAGTGCAATGTTACTATCTTTACTTTTCATAAGCTAAGAATGTACTACATTTAAGAAAAAATTAATATTAACTTTTCCTGTGTTTATACAACTGACCATGAAAGGTCAATTTAGGGCTGGCAAGATAGAAAGATAGCTCATCAGACTAAATACCTGCTTACCCAAGTGTAGGGATGGAGGTTCAATCCCTGGCACCACAGGCCACAACAATCTCCATCCCTGGGGGTGCTGAGCCAGCCACGGAGACCGGGTGTGGCTCATGCCTATAATCCCAGCTCCAAGGAGGCTGAAGACAGGAGGATCACTTAGAGTCTGAGCTGCGTATTATACCAAATACATAATTTCTTTTTAAAGTTCAATTTAGTAGGATAATGAAATAAGATATTTCTTTCTGGGTGTGTGCATGTGTGGTATTGGAGATTGAACCTGTGACCTTCGCATTGAGCTATACCCCCAGCCCTTTTTGAGATAGAAGAGTTTCGTGCTAAGTCACTAAGTTGCCCAGTCAGGGCTTGAACTTCAGCATTCTAGAGTGTACCACCATGCTCAGCAAAATACGGTATTTTTGTAAAATAAGAGAAGAGATAGGAACTGAGTATCTACCAGCCATATGCCACGTAGGGCATATAGATATTTTTTTGTATGTTAGGGAAGGGTTTACAGGGTGTTCAGGGTCTTACTAGTAGATCATATTGTAGTCATCCACCTGTTTACAGCTTCCCAAGAGCTGGGATTACAGGCACACACCACCATGCCCAGTCTCAACTGCCATCTCAGGGTGCCCTGGGGGGTGGGGCTGGCATGGCAGGCCCAGGAATTGAAGCCCTGGCCTCTGCACCTGCTTGCAGGTGCTTTAATCTGCTGAGCTATTTGGCCAGCCCTCATATAGATATTTTTTAAAAATGTAAAAAATGAATAACACAAAGCTCTTCTTGTTTTTGTTTTTTTGTCTTTTTTGTTTGTTTGTTTTAGATAGGATCTCACTAAGTACTTCAGCCTGGCCTGGAACTCACTGTATAACCCAGGCTGGCCTCCACCTCATAGTAATCCTCCTGCCTCAGCCTCCTGACTGCTGGGATTATAGGTATATACCACTGTGCCTGACTCTTTATCTTTTTTTTTACAGATTTCATAAACATTGTTTAGGAAGCCTCTCATAGCTAATCTTAAGAGTCTTCTTTGGTTTAAACTTTCCTAAAACATCTGTTCATAAGCATTATGCCTTTCAGAGCAATATGGCAGTAATTTCAGTTTTCTGTTGATAATCCATGCCTACTTGGCAAGCACAGGGTCCTAAATTTGATTCCTGGTATTAAAAAAAAAAAAAAAAAGAAAGAGAATCTGGTAATCCAGGGGTTCTTGGCCTCTGCTTATTTTTCTATTTTCTTGCTGGTGCACTGCAGTCATGCCCCAGCAGTCCTGGCCATATTTAGTTCAACAGCCTATTCAACTAGGTGGACATCTGGGAGCATTTACTTTCCTTATAGGTCCTCTGGGTAAAACTAGGTTTAGAAATCTACCATTATTATTCATACCATGTTTCATCACATTCTTCCTTTCCACCCTTTTGTTTTTCTCCACTTTCTCTTCCCTCTCTCTGCCCCTCCTTCCTCCCCTCTTTTCCTCTCTCCTCCTTTCCCTCTCTCCTTTACTGTTGTGTTTCCCTCCCATTTCTCTCTCTCTCCCCTCTTCTATTTTTCTTTCTTTTTTAAGTTCTGAAAATTGCTGAATGTCCAGAGTTTCGTTGGAGTTGAGTACAGAAGTCTGGAATGTTTTTAATCTTGTGTTCAGTGTTCCTGGTAATACTAGAAGAGCAGCAGAGCCATGAATCCAGTCATGCTTTTGGCTAAAACAGCCTACCCCGACTTAAGCACTCCTCACATGAAAAAAGACCTGGGGCTTTAGTTGACACTAAATGCAACCTGAGCCAGGGATGTGACTTGGCTGCCAGAACAAGCAAATGTGAGCTGTACTGGTATTAACAGAGGCCTGGTGGCTGCCACAGGGAAGGCAGCCGTCCCAGGGTATGCTCTGCTGTGGTCAAATCACACCTGGAGGATGGTGTTTCCTCCTGCATTTTAAGAGCTAAAGCTGATGAACTGGAGAGTACCCAAACTAGGCAACAGGATGATGAATGGCTGAGAAACTACATCCTTTGAAGAGCAGTTGGAGGATCTGGATGATTTACTCTGGAAACTACAAGATACGGGGGTGAGATGACTATCTTAAAATAGACACAGGGCTATCAGGTAAGTGTGTAATCACAGCAAGCACTTTTTTATTTTTCTTTTTGAGACAGGGTCTGGCTATGCAGTTCAGGCTGGCATTGAGCTCACTTTGTAGCTCTGGTGGGTCTCAAACTGGAACAATCTTCCTGCCTCAGCCTCTGGAGTGCTGGGATTACAGCGAGCACAATTTAGACCAATGGGTGTGCCTTACGGAATGCTGGTCTTGTCTCTAATAAAAGGAAGAATTTCCTAGTCATATGAACATCCAGAAAATAGTTCCACGAGGCATTAGCTTTAATATGGGATGTTAGAAAAGAGGCTGGCTGATTGGACAGTAGAGGATTCATGAATAAGATGGGGAGTTTGGGTAGATGGCACGGTCTAAGATCCTTTCCAATTCAAAGATTCTAATGAGAAAGCTTCAGAAAGCAGAAAGGTTATTATTTTTCCCTCAGAGCCCATTCAACCATGCTACATAGCTCTAAGATATTACAACATCACAAAGATGGAACAGGAAGAAGTCAATTGTTACTTTTTATTTTCCTTGATGATTATGGGCTCTGTATATAAAAGTTTAATAGTGTGTTTGTGTGTGTGTGTGTTCCAAAACTGACAAAATGAGGGTATTTTTCCCAGTTAAAAAATTCTCTACCCCTCTTTTTTTTTTTGGCAGAACCAGGGATTGAACTCAGGCCTTTGCGCTTGCCAGGGAAGCACTTATTCCACTGAGCCATCTCCCCGGCCCCATTCTCCCCCTTATTTTGTGTATGTGTATGTGTGTGTGTGCGCGCTGGTGGTGAATGAACTCACAACTTGGCACTTGCCAGGCAGATGCTTATGCCACTGAGCTATCTGCCCCGCCCTAGACTTTTGTTTTGTATTTAGGACAGGGTTTACAGAGTCTCATTGGACTCACAGTGATCCTCCTGTTTACAGCCTCCCAAGTGCTGGGATTACAGGTGTGTGCCACCACGCTGTCTCAGTCACACTGTCAGTGCGGCCCAGAGGCATGGCCGGCCCAGGGATCAAACCCCAGCCCCTGGCCCCTGTGTCTGTCTAAGCAGGTGCTTTAATCTGCTGAGCTATTTGGCTGGCCCTTCCCTAGACTTTTTTTTTGGTGGAACCAGGGATTGAACTTGGGCCCTTGTGCTTGCCAGGCAAGTGCTTATTCCACTGAGCCATCTCCCCTGCCCCTGCCTTAGACTTTTGATCAGTTTTATTTCTCATGAAATGTTTGGCCCTCTTACTAAGTTGTTTTCAGGGTACTATATTTTGAGATTATTCTTAATCCAATAATAATAAAAAAAACAGCATTTCAGAGAATAACAGTTTCTTAGTAAGACTGTCTCAAAATTTACAAAACTATAAATGGGGCTGGGGTTGGGGCTGGGGATGTAGCTTAGTGTGAAGGTGCATGGTTCACTCCCCAATAGTGAAAACAAACAACAATAGAGAAAAAAAGAAGAAAAAGAAAGTAGGAATGTCAACACTTAATCTAAACAAAACTTTTTTTTAGCTGAACAGGGGATTGAACTCAGGCCCTTGGGCTTGCCAGCACTTATTCTGCTGAGCCATCTCGCTTGCCCCCAAAACTTTGAAGGATGTAGAGAGGTCAGTATTTGTCAAATGCTGTGGCTTTGACTGAGCATTGGAACAAAATGCTTATGAGGTCAGAATGAGTCAGAAAAACCTGTATTTAAATCTTTCTTCTGCCACCTACTTGCTGTGAAATCTTCATCGTTTGAACCTTTCTTATATGCAAAGTGAGCTAATAATAGGGCCTGTTTTGGAGAGATTGGGGGAGGATTAGATATAAGAGCTATTTTGTAAAAAATATTTTATTATGTGTTATATTGTCTTCCACCCATTTTTCCCCACCAGAGTACTATGTTTCCTATTTACTTTCACTATCCTGTTTATTGTCAGCACAGAAGGGTCTGAATAAATCCTAGTCAGTCGTGCGCAGCAAATCCACAGAATAAGCGGCTTTTGGATGTTCAGCCAAGTGCTGCTAATCTCCAAAAACACAAGGCTGCTGGAGACCTGTTCTTGCATCGGGGCTCAGAAAGCAAGATCCACAGGTCACTGTGAGGATCAACCTGCCCAACCTGAGGTTCCAGAAAGGTCCGGAGACGTGTGGAATGAGTCAGCCAGGCCAAGAAAGATGGAAGGGCTCCAGGGGGAGAGGAAGGGTTGAGCAGGGGCACAGGTCTCCAAATCAGCAGACTGCCTGAGAGAACAGTAGGCTGCCCTGGGAATAGTCATACTTCAAAAACCTGAATTTCCTTGTCAGGAGAAATTAAAAAAAAAAAAAAAATCTGCGTACATGCTATAGTGTGAGGACTCGACAACGTAGTATATGTGCATTTGTACTTAACCTTGACGTATCAACTGGTTTAATACACGCTAACTGCTGTTACCACAATGTCTTAGCACTTTAATAATACCTTATTATAGATGTTAATGGCATCATCCCAAGAGTAATTCATTGTCTGGTCGCTGGACTGCGCACGAGGGTGACGAAGATTCATAAACCACCGTGCTAGTCCTAAAGAGCTTTCCAACAAGAAAACTTCGGCCAGCGGCGCAATCCTGCACTGGCTCGGAGTGACGTCTCCACGTCCGCACGGCGCGGGGCTCCCAGGGTCACGTGACACGAGGCCCCGCCCCGCCCGAGCGGGTTTCGGGCTGCTGCAACAGCGGCTGGTACGCGTGCGCAGAACCGAGCGCGCTCTGCGGCGCGGTCCGCGGTGGAGGCTGCGCGGACAGCCGGGGGGCGGTGGATGGCTCTGCGGGGCCCGGCGAGCTCTGGGCCTGGCTCCCGCGAGCCCTTGGACGAGGTTGTGGCGGCGGCCGGGGGTCGCGAGCCGCCGGCCCTCGTGGCAGCGGGACCCGCGCTGGAGGACGATGAAGAGGCTGACGGCCGCGGCCTGGGCCTGCTGCGCTGGGACGGTTTCTCGGCCTGGCTGCACTGCGTGTGTGTGGTGGGCTTCGATCTGGAACTGGGCCAGGCCGTGGAGGTGAGGCCCGGCCGCTCCCTGTCTGCATGCGTCGCCCCCGCGCCGGGGCGGCGCTTGCCGAGCCTGAGCCTGCCGGCCAGCCGGCCGGAACCCCAGCTGTCGCGCATCCGGGCGTGGCCAGCAGCCCCTCCGCAGGTCTCGGGCTGCAGTCCATCCCCAGTTCCCGTGGGAGCATGTTGGGCTGCGGCTGCGAAGGTTGAAAAGTTTTCTCTAGGCCCCTCCTAAATGCTTGCTGGTTTTCGTCGGTTTTTGTTTTTTAAACTGAGAGTCACAGGAATAATTTAAAAGGGTTAGCAGCACCCAGAGAAGGCTGCAGGCAGGGTGTTTGTTTGGGACTCTTGAGACTTAGAGGACAATACTCCTGACATATGATGAACTACAGATGCCAAAGTGCGAAGGCTCCTGGGTTGTTTCGGTGAATTTCAGTAACCTGGGTGCTCCAGTGAGCCTTAGGCGAAATGCTCATCTCAGCTTGCATTTTCTCCTTTGCCTTTTTTTTTTTTTTTTGCGGTACCAGGAATTGAATTCACGCTAGCCAGGCAGGCAAGCTTATGTCGCAGAGCTATATCCCCGGTCCCTTTTTCCTTCTATTTGTTCCCCATTTGTTATTTAATATTGTCTGTGGAACAGTTGACCTGAGATGTCATGATGAGTACAGGGAAAACCATTTGTGAATCTGCCGTTTTCCATTTTAACGTACCGTGTTAAAGACCGACTCTTTTTAGCGTTGTTGATCTTTTCTATAACAGCGTTTGCTTGTTTTGTGTCTAAGGAAAACATCAAAAGCGCGTGCGCGTGTGTGTATGTGTAGACGACTTAAATTGACTAAAAAATTGGTCAGAGACAATGCTGTGTTTTTGTTTTTGTACCAAACGCAGAATCTCACACTTGGCAGGCAGGTGCTAAGCTATACCCCAGCCTGAAGAGGCTGTTCTGAATAGGAAACGTGCTTTTGCATTGCACCTGTTTTCCTAGTGCTTTGTCATTTCATAGTGCTTTTCCACTAAGATCTACTAGGCAGTATGCTACTTATTCGATGTGCAAATATGATGCGTGTTAAGCTGTTATTTGTAGGTTGAGACAGTTCATTGGAGAATCAAGATGAGAATAATCTCAGTTCATAAGGCCAAATGCAGTCAGTGCCTGATATGTGGTGACTAATGCTTAGTATGTGATAGGATGAGTTAATACATGAGCTCCTTTAAAAGAAAAAAAAAAGAATGAGTAAGTACATACATGAGCAATTATTTTCTTGAAGTAGGACAGCAAAGGTGATAGTAATGATCCCAGCACTCTGGAAGCTGAGGCAGGACCTGAATTCAAAGCCAACATGGGCTGCACAGGAAAAAAAACAACAACAGTAATTAACAAAAACTGAAGGAGACTTTATAAACCATTTATCATTTACATGGACAAGTTAACCTAAAATAAGAGTTTTACTAGAGAGCATAGGGTGGGTTGTACTTGCAGTTTTACCAGCTAAAAGACATCCTTTTCTTACTCATTATTTCGGAGTCTATGAGTATTTTTACCAAATAAATAATATTTAATATAGTTGAGGTACCATATGTGCTATAGTATATATTGTACATAGTGTTCTTTTCCTACTTATTTGAGACAGAGTCTTCCTATGCAGTTCAGGCTGGTCTTGAACTCACTATGTAGCTCAGGCTGACTTTTCACTTGGGGCAGTCCTCCTGCCTCAGCCTCCCATGTGTGACACCACACCTGACCAAGAGCGTGCTTTAGGTCTCTTTTTTTTTTTTTTTTTTTTTTTTTTTCTTTCATTCCTGGGCCTTTTCCTCTTTTTTTTTTTTAATGTCCCAAAATACCAATATGATCAACACCATGAATTCTTCACTAGAAAAAGCCTCACTAAAATTTATGTATATGTTTTAATTATTTAGATTTCACCTTCCACTGTTTTCAGAATAAGGATTGCTATTTTTATGACAAAAATGGGAAAAATAACAGTATTGAATGAGAGTGGGGGAAATTCTTTTTTTTCCCTTTGAATAGTCTTTTTAATTAAATGCATCCAATAAAATATTGTGCATTCTATCAAAACTTTTCATAAATATATTAATATTGAAATTGCTCTTCTGAAACAAATGTTTGCCTTTCTTTCAAAAACAGAATTACAACTTTATATTTTCCAAAGTTATTAATAAAATTATGTTTAGGAAAGGTAATTCTAACTCACAGAATTAAATTGAATGAAAAGAATTCATCTTTATAAAAGTGATTTAGAGAACTATAGAGTGTTGCATAAAACTTTTTCTTTAGGAAACCATACATTGTGATATATATTTCAAGTTCACATGTTTAAATGTAATATACACAAAGCAAAATTAACTGACAAAATTGAAAGCATGTTTTTTACATATTCCACTACTATTGTCAAAAATTTTTAGATTACAGTTTTATGTTAGGTATTTTGTGACTAATATAAAGTATGTGCTGTGTAATGTTCTGAAATTAAATGATGCCAGAAAAGCAGTGTTTATAAAATATATGATAAAATATTTACTCTGTTAATATTATATGAGTATATGTTACCAAATTATGAAACTATATAGAGCAGTTTTAAACAATATTCAAATACTCTCTTTTTCAACTTCTTCTGTTTTAACATCATATCCAACTTTAGCCTGGTTTTCCTCTTCTTTTTTGTCTCCTTCATCTTTCACATCTCCTTTTCCATGTTCTTTCACATCTTCCTCCTCTTTTCCTTCTCCCTGTTTTCTCCTTCTTTTTCCTTTACATCTTCTTCCGTATTTCTTCCTTCATCTTCCTGTCCAGATATCTCTTTTTTGTAGTTTTCTTCATCTCCTGTCTCTTTTCCATTTTCATCAGTTTTTCCAACTTCCTTCTCTTTCCCACTTTCTTTCTCTTTCCCATTTCCCTTACTTTCATCATCTCCTTTCTCTTCTCCATATTTGTGCTCTTTTTCATCTTCTTTCCATTTTCTGTCTTCATTCTCTTCATTTCTTTTTTCATTTTGGTTATCTTCCTCTTCTCTATCATCTACTTTCTTGTTTTTGTCTTTGTCCTCTTTTCCCTCTTTTTCATCTTGGCCTTGTTTGTCATCTTCATTCTCTTCTTTATTTTGAGAGAGTGGGGGAATTTCTTAATAAAGGATCCAAAGAAAGAGAAGCACATGAAAAATATGCGCTATGGTACCTCATCTCCTTTTAAAAATATTTTTTTAAGATAAAATCTTGTTATGTTGCCTACTGGCCTCAAACTTGAGATTCTTCCCCATCAGTCTGAGTAGCTGGGCTTACCAGCATGTGCCATGCTGCCCAGCAGCCTTGATGCTTTTGAAATGGAAATAAATAAAATTAGTAGCCAGTATGTCAAAATATTTGAAAAGATATCTCATTTTTGGATTGCAGTTTTATCCATGTTGAAAATGGTCAGGAGGGTGGCTGAATTGTGACTAGAACTATAGATCTGTGTTGGAGAAGTGCCATGTAATATCTCTAGTGATACATCCTGTAATATACAGCCAATAAAAAGGAAAATTAACAGGTATGAATTAAATTTGGACGGTACTATTTTGGAGCCCAGATGCCTTATCAGAAAGGTAGTTATTGAGCCAGGCATGATGTCTGTAATCCCAGCAGTTGGTAGGCTGAAGCAAGAGGATCACTAAGCTTGATTCCAGCCTAAACTATGTAGCAAGACCCCATTTCTCTCTCCCTCTCTCTCTCTCTTTCTCTCTCTCTCACACACACACACACATACACACACAAACACACACACACACACACAGGTCATTGACTCATAGGCTTGAGAGACTGAAATAGTTGTTCTGCTGTGACAGAAAGCCTGTACTTAGAAATTTATGCGTGCATAAACAATGCCACTTAATCGATCTTAAATCTCTACTACATAAACAGCATAGAATTAAGGTTGAGAATCTAGTGTAGAGCTGGGCTCTTAAGGATTGAATCCATGGGGCTTTGAGGAAGTATTTACCTTGTCTGATTTTCTAGAGATTCTTTTTCCAGTGAAGACAATCCCTGACTTTTGCTTTATGAAGTTGGGATTTTAATTTTCTCACTTGAAAATTAAATTGAATCCGTACTTTTTTTTAATAGGTTAACTTTTGTCCCTGTGTAAATGAAAATCTGATACGGAGTCTTAATGGCTCAGTGGATTGAACTGAGGCTTGTGTGGGTTTTTGGTTGTAGGTAACAAATGTTTTGCTTCTTAAGCAGAAAAGAAGAACCTGGTGTAAGCACAATCAATGCCTTTCATACTTATTTCAACGCAAACTTAGTAGAACTCCAGAAAATGCTTGATGGAGCCCAGAAAAACTTCATTTTTCTTTTTTATTTGTATTTTTGTTGTTTTATTTTGGATTTATTTATTTGTTTATTTGACAGGGTCTTACACAGTTTAGGTTGGCCTTGAAGTCACTGTATAGCCTATGCTGGCATCAAACTTGTGATCATTCTCTCCCACCTCAGACTCCTGTAAATGTGTGTCATCGTGCTCAGCTTCTTTGTTATTTGTTTGTCAGTATGATTCATACCTCATACCCCCTACAAGTAATTTCTGCTTCTTTGTGTTGGAGAAGTTGCCCTTTTTATCTGCTTCACTGAAGAGGATGACTCTCTTCTGCTCCTAATCTAAACACTGAAAGAAGGTACAAAGGCCTGGATTGGGAAGGCTTCCACTCCAGTACAATTGGCTGGTTGGATGGGAAAATAGTTCACTTCGTGTTAAATGCCTGTGGAAGCCCCTGTCCTTAGTGAGGGAGAAGGGAATAAAAGGAGATCTTTTGAGGTGAGAAGAGACTGAGAAGGTGCTGAGTATAGGGGTACATTCCCCTTTACTTCCATGAGGTGTCCCTGGAATCACTACAGAATCCAGGTGTCCTCTGAAACAAGATTTGAAATCCCCTAAACTTTATATACAGTACTCTGTCCCCTTTAGCCTCGAAATGACCTGATTCTGTAGTAAAGCCTTAATAATCTGAACCCAGAATTGCCTTATTTAATATTTTTTTTCTTGAATGGGAATAATATACTCATTGTTGAACACTTGGATGGAAGAGAAAATTTTGAATACTAGTGAAGTAATTGGGCCAAGTTCTACCAAGAAATAACATCCATTAATCTGTATCTCCCCCACTGAGTCTTGGTAAAACAGGTTTTCCAGATCATTGAGGATTCTTATAGATAGAATTTTAATATTGAATTAATATGTAAACAACATAAGGGGGTTATTTTGTGCTTATATATGCATTTTGGAGAAGTTCTGTATCTTTGAAGGTCTTTAGAAGAACTCACAGTACTTCATACTGATGTTTCCGTAATTTTTTTTTTTTCCCCCTGGAACCGGGGATTGAACTCAGGCCCTTGTGCTTGCCAGGGAAATGCTTATTCCAGAGCCATCTCTCCAGTCCCCAGTTTCCATAATTTGAGACAGCTGTCTGAACCACTCCTGCCCAGCTCTTATAAGAAGATACCACTGTGACTTTCTATCTTTCAAGGCTATTCCTGTCAGCTTCTTAGACGGAATTTTAGTCTAGTGAAAAATGTATAAACTGTAGGGTTTGGAACATTTTATAGTTTTTTTTTTTTCTGGCAGAACCAGGGATTGAACTCAGACCCTTGCACTTGCCAAGGAAGCACTTACTCCACTGAGCCATCTCCCCAGCTCCTCTAGTTTTCTGATTATTGGCCAGGTTCTTCAACTGATTCTTGTTTTCTTTAGAAAGAGAAAATCCTATGTGTTCTTGGAGGTATTACATATAAGAACTGATTTCTGTTGTTTAATATGCTCATTATGTTGGTTCCTTTTATAATTACATTGAATAGTTAATAATAGTTAATGTGGAACTCTTTTTGGCTTTTTATCCAGTTCCATTGTTTTGCTTTTTTTTTTTTTTTTTGAGACAGGGTTTCCTGATGTAGTCCAGGCTAGCATTGAAATCAAGGTGATCCTCTTGCCTCAGCCTTCTAAGTGCTAGGATTATAGGCATGCACCACCATGCTAGCTGCTTTTTGATTTTTAAAAATATATACCTTTTTTAAAAATTTGGTTTGGTTTTATTTTATTTTATTTTATTTTGTCTTTTTGAGACAGGGTCTCACTATGCAGTACAGGCTGGCCTTAAACTCACTTTGTAGCTCAGGCTGGTCTCGAACTCACAACAATCCTCCTGTCTCAGCCTCCCAAGGGCTGGGATTACAGGCCTGCACCACCATGCCCAGCTTCTGGTTTTATTTTAAAGAGTAAAACAAAAATGACAGCAAAAACAAAAGAACAGTAACAATATGGTACAGATATTCAAAGCAAGAGTAGCAAATTCATAGTAGTTGTTATGCTACATATTTTTATATTCAAATCTATTGCTCAGATTAATAGGTATAAGTATGCAATGTTGGACAAGTACTTGAATTTTTTTCTTTTAGATAAATTATAATTCAAAGATATAGTATAAATCTTAAAACAAAAATTAAGCAATATTCAGAAAATTAAATACTAATTAAAAATTAAATGTTTCAAAACAGTTGAACTAAGAAAAAGTTTTCATGATAGTACTAAGAATATAACATAAGATAAACACTGGAATGACAAATAAATGACCATCACTTCTGACAGTTTGGGGATAGGATATCACACAAAGTTCTAGTGGGTTTGGGTTGTGGACATGGATAATGACCATGACACTTACTGGTGGCCAAGTGTCACTTGTGGGACTGAGCTACAGCTATTTCCTTGACATCCACCCTGTAGTCCCATATGGAATCATGACCCATAAGGTGCAAGAGAAGTCCATTTGTAGAGTCTGCTGATGGAAATATTTTGCTGTTATACACAGAAGAATAACTGAAAGACTGCTATTGTATACCTCTTATTCTCACAGGCTGGGGAGATAGCTCAGTAGAATAAGTGTTTGCCTGGCAAGGGCAAGGGCCTGAGTTCAACCCCTGGTTCCACCAAAAAAAAAAAGAAAACCTCTTATTCTCCTGTGTTTAATTATTTGCCCTATTTGGTGGGTTCTTTCCATTCTCGTTCATCGGGTTGTGATCACTTTGCTCCCTCTCTAGAACATCATTTAGTAGTCTGTGTAGACTTGGCTTTGTCATCATGAAATCCTTAAATTCTTTGTCATGGAAGTATTTTACTTCTCCATTGTACTTGAAAGAGAGTTTTGCAGGGTTTATCAGTCTGAGTTGGAATTTGTTTTCTTGCAAAACTTGTAGTACTTTGCTCCATGCTCTTCTTGCCTTGGTGGTTTGTGAAGAGAAATCTGCCATTATTCTGATGGGTTTTCCTTTAAATGTGATCTGTTTCTTTTCTTTAGCAGCTTTTAGAATACCATTCCTGTGCTGAATTTCTGGGATCTTAATTATTATATGTCTGGGAGTGGTTTTAATTGGGTTGATGTTATTTGGAGTTGTATATGCTTTGGTTGCTTGAATGTCAGATTGTTGGCCTGTGTAAAAAAAAAAAAAAAATGTATATATATATATATATTTGGTGGTGATGTTGAACTCAGGACCTCTTGTAACTGAGCTACGTCACTAGCCTCCCCCCACCCCCCAGCACCGGACATCAAACTCAGAACCTTGCCCTTGCCAAGTAGGCACTGACGCCACTAAGCTATCTCCCTGGCCCTCTATCCTTTTTTGAGGCAGGGTCTCACCAAAATGGTACAATGCCCAGATAATTCGGACTTGAATTTGTGACCTTCTGTCTTAGTGTCCAGAGTGTTGGGGTTGCAGTTGTGTGCCACCAGTCCTGGCTCTTAGAAGACACAGTTTTGTGTATGAACCCTAATATTCAAAGCTCTTTGCAGAATCAAATTTATTAGGTTTCTTCTGGCAGATAATCTAGACATAGCCTATATATAAAATTGTTGGGGGCCAGAGAGATAACTCAGTATAATAAGTGTTTGCCTGACAATCATAGGGCTGAGTTTAAACCCCAGGACCGCAAAAATAAAAATAAATAAAAAAAATTCTTTTTCACTTCTTGTTGAAGATAATTTTATTTTATTTATTTATTTATTTTTTTTTTTGTCTTTTTGAGACAAGGTCTCACTATGCAGTTCAGGCTGGCCTTGAGCTCACTTTGTAGCTCAGGCTGGTCTCGAACTCACAACAATCCACCTGCCTCAGCCTCCCGAGTGCTGGGATTACAGGCATGCGCCACCACGCCCGGCTTGAAAATAA
>PVKA01041577.1:0-17997 GCA_004027165.1 Ctenomys sociabilis | reverse complement strand
ACCTGGCTCATCAGGGCTTAGGACAGGGCTGGCTGGCCTCCCTGAGAATCAGGAAATGCCCTTCTTCCCCTAGGACCTAAAGCTCCGGTCTGGCAGGGTGCTGGGGGTTGAAGGGTTGCTGAGAAGATTTCAGTTTCTAACATTTCATTTCTAGGTGGCATCCAGAGAGGCTGCAGTGGCTGCCAGCAGCCACTGTACTGGCTGGCCCTTTGTTGTCCATGGTCTTCCAAGAACAACCTGTTTCCAGGAGGCAGAAGGTAGGGTCTGGGGCAGTTCTACTGGAGCCCCGAGGTGGGGAGCCCAGGCCTCACTCCTTGAGCCCTGGTGATTCAAGTCCTCCCTGGGGTGCTTTTCAGGGCAATGCAGCTCCCTCAGGCCTCTGGTGGGCTGGGTGGCACAGAGTGCTTCCTGGGCCTGGGGTAGTTGGCTGCCTTCTTTCTGTACCATACCTGTGGGATGCTCGCAGCATGGTGGTGGGGACTGCTCTGCTTTCAGCAAACACTCTGGGCAGAAGCTATTGCATAATGTGTAGTCAGGCTACCCACTGGAAGCACCCTCAAGAATGACCTGTGGGAATGGGAGGGCTGCAGGAAAAGGGAAGGGGGCCACAGTCCCAGCAGGGTGTCAGAGAGACTTGAGTGTGGCCATGGAGTTCTTGGTGCCCACAGATGCTGTACTCGAGCCTGCATCCATCCATCCCACGTCCCAGAGGTCGCAAGACTCAGCTGGCAGCTTTGGTCCTGCTAGTGGTCTGCCTGGTGGTCCTTTCGGAGACAGGGAAGCCACCGGAATACACTTTACAGTGGCTGGCGTTCCATTTCACCTCCCTGCAGCTGGGCCTGCTGCTGAAGGAAGCCTGCTATCTGGCTGAGGAGCTGTGCCATGTCCATTCCAGGTGATTCCCCACCAGCCCCATGGAGTCCTAGTGGGCTTGTTCCCTTTTTTTTTTTTTGAGGAACCAGGGATTGAACTCAGGCCCTTGTGCTTTCCAGGGAAACGCTTATTCCACTGAGCCATCTCCCTGGCCCAGGCTTGTTCCCTTGACTCCTAGCTGTGCTTCTCCCTGAATATCCCTGGCTGAGTTAGGGCTGGGCTGTCCCTTGCAGGTATAATGGCAACTACTGGAAGGCTGTGCGGGCCTGCCTGGGCTGCCCCCTTCGCCGTGGGGCCCTGCTACTGCTGTCCTGCTATTTCCGACCAACCAACCTTGGCCTGTCCCTCAGCTGGGCACTCGCACTCCTGGGCCTGGCTGAAGCAGCCAATATCCTCCTGGACCTCCAGGTAGGACAGAGGAAGGGGAAGCTTTGGCTGAGTGGGTGCTGGGGCTACTGTGGCCTGCTCCAGGGAGGGGGGAAGGGTAAAGGGTCAGGACTGGCCTGTGGAGCCTACAGTGACCTGGGATGGTGAACCCAGTGACAGAAGGGAGCGAGTCCAAAGCGGGTTGGGAAACATGTCAGAGAAGGACTCTGGCTATCCTGCATGGAGGCCCCATAGCCTTATCCTGCTCTCCACAGGGCCTGAGTCCGGCTGAGATCTCTGCAGTCTGTGAAAAACAAAACTTCAACGTGGCCCATGGGCTGGCATGGTCATATTACATTGGGTACCTGAGGCTGCTCCTGCCAGGTGGGCCACCCCTGTACTCTTAGTCCCTAGCAGTAAAATGCACAGCCTCTATATCCAGAACCTGTTTCATTTTGCAAAGTACCCTTGTGTTTGCCAAACCAATGGATTCCTCATACAGCCCTGTCAGTGAGAAGGGTGTTATTATTATGCCTGGTTTACAGTAAGGAATGTGGGGCTTAAAACCATCCAGTGACTTGCCCAAGGGCCTCCTGAAAGGCTTTTGCAAATATTTACCTCACACCCCTCAGATGCTTTCTGCCTTTTACCTTCCTTCTGTGAGGAAGGGACAAGCATCACCCCTATATTGTCAGCAGTTTGCATCATCCCTGTATTTACAGCAATCCTTCCGCCTCAGCCTCACAAGCACTAGCATCTCAGGTGAGCACCACCAGGCCAGCTCCTCAGTCCTATTTTAGAGATTAAAAAAAAGTGTGATTCTTGCACTGGGGAGGCTGCAACAGAAAGATCAGAAAGAGTTTGAGGCCAAGGAGAAGAGGTGAGATTTGAACTCAAGTCTCTCCGAAGCCTGGATGCTTGCCTACTTTACTGGGGTGCCTGTCTGTCTCTTCTGACTATAGGCCATATCTGTGGCTCTTCCTCGTCCCTGTGCTGTCTGCCTTTGGCCCCAGGGTTTCCTAAGGGAGCTGTTCTAGAGCCAGAGGCTTGTCGCTCCACACCTAGTAGTCACCTCCTGGGCTCTATCCCTCTCTTAGAGCCTTGAAGGTCCTGGTGGGAAGGAATGGACCTAACACAGGAATCTGGCCTGAGGAGAGCAGGGAGAATCAGATGGCAGGAGTAGGAAGAAAGACTCTTCTTCCCTCCTCTGGCCTCTTGTAAAATAAGACCCTTGAATTCTTCTGTTGTCTTTTTTTTTTTTTTTTTTTTTTGAGACAACTGGTTTACTATATAGTTGAACCTTGAACTCACTATCTATCCCAGGCTGACTTCAGACTTGTAGCAGTCTTCCTGCCTCAGCCTTCCAGGTGCTGGTATTACTGATGTGCGTCACCACACCCAGCTAACCCTCGGTTCTTTGGCACTCACACCCTGACAGGGCCACTGGCCGCGGCATTAGTACTGGGTTGGCTAGGAGACAGGATTAATGTGGAAGACCTCGGGTTTCTCCACTCCAGGGCTCCAGGCTCGGATCCAAGCCTACAATAAGCTCCACAACAACATGCTACAGGGTGCAGGGAGCCAACGGTTATATATCCTCTTCCCATTGGACTGTGGGGTGCCTGATGACCTGAGTACAGTGGACCCCAACATTCGCTTCATGAATATGCTGCCCCAGATGCATGCTGACCGCGCTGGCATCAAAGGGCGAGTTTACTCAAACAGCGTCTATCAGCTTTTGGAAAATGGGCAGCCAGTAAGTACGCAAGGGGGGTGGGAGGGATTAGGCCCCCGAAGCCTGGGCCTGGGTAAGCTTGAAGAAAAACTCACGACTCCTCTCCCAGCCTATTTCCCCAGTCAGTCCCAAGGCTAGGGGAGATTTGTTCTGGGGATAGTCAGTCACACTTACTGAGCACCTCCTGCATGCCAAATGCTATTCTGGGTGCATGCATGACCACCCCATGGAATCTCCATCACTGCTTTGTGGGATAGGGACAGTTATGATCCCTGCATTTCAGAAGAACAAACCTGCCAGGCTCGGTACACGCCTATCATCTCAGCACACAGAAACAAATGGATGCTGCAAAAGAGCTGGATGTCAGCCTGGGTTACATATCAAGACCCTGTATCAACGAACAAAACAAAACCTAAAAAAGAAATCCTTACAGAAAAGCTCAGGGCCAGGGATTTAGCTCAGTGGCATAACACCTGCCTGGCAAGTGTGAAGTCCTGAGTTGGATTTCTTTCTTTTTTAATATTTATTTATCTATTTGATACAGGGTCTTGCTGTGCAGCTCTGACTCATAGTGATCCTCATGTCTCAGCTTCCCTGGGTCTGGGATCACAGGTGTGCACCATCACACCCAGTTTCAGGGCTGGCGTGGTATGCAGTACTGGGGATGGAACTTGTGCTTGCCAGGCAGGTGCTTAGATGGCCAAACATCTCCCCAGCCCAAGTTTGATTTCTGATATAAAAAAAAGAACAAAAATAACAACAAACAAAAAGAAAAGAGGCTCAACAGCATGGTGAGAAAGTAGATAATTCCAGATGGAATATATAGGACATCTGGATGATTTCATGAGGGTTTAAGGAAAACCAGACCATAGTGGAAGCTCAGAGCTCAGCCCTGAGACTCAGTTTCCAGTGAGGGCAGTTGATGGTCATGTTCTCTGGCCTTTTCCCTAGGATCTTAGGAGCAGGAACTGAGAAAGGTAAACTTATCTCATCCCTGTCCTGACATATCAAAGCCAAAGGCAGGTCAGATGGGACACCCCATCAGGGTCACTATCTCCAAGGCCTCTGGCCATGGCACGAGGCTGGCTCATCAGATTTTCTCCTCACTTCCCCAGGTGGCTGCCTGTGTCCTGGAGTGTGCCACCCCCTTGCAGACCTTGTTTGCCATGTCACAGGACAGCAGGGCTGGCTTTAGCCAGGATGATCGACTTGAGCAGGCTAAACTCTTCTGCCGGACCCTGGAGGACATCCTGGCAGAAGTCCCTGAATATCAGAACAATTGTCGCTTCATTGTCTACCAGGGTAAGAGGTTCTTAGGCTGGAGGACATGAGGTGTTGGGGTCTCTGGGGCTCCCAGAGTCAGAGGACTCACAGTAGCGCCATTTCTTGGCTTTCCCAAGTGGTCAGAAGAGTCACACCCTGCCCTGACCCTTCATCCTGGGAGGGGTGCCCCTGCCACCATGGACACTGGATTATTTTCTGAGGACTTCAGCTGCAAACTCTGGTTTGCCCCTCATTTCATCTTAAGGTGCCTCAGGAAGGAGTCAAGCCCCAGGCTAGTGGGTGTGCAGCATAAGAGACCAGGCCTGTAGTCTCTGCCCTGTCATTCCTTCAGTGTGACCTTGGGCAGGTACCTGCCCGTTTCTGAAAGTTATCTCCAAAATGAGAGATGGACATTCCATTATATTTAATTCCACTTCTGCTGGGCATAGTGGTGCATGAAAACAATTCCAGCATCTGGGGAACTGAGACAGGAGGATTGCTGTGAGTTTTCAGCCGGCCAGGGTTATGTAGTGAGTTCAAGCCCAGCCTGGGTTACATAGAAGGACCTTTTCTCAAAAATAAATATACAAATAAACAAGTAAATCAAGCTGGGCATGGTGCTACGCACCTGTAATTCCCGCACTTGGGAGGCTGAAAATAGGAGAATCACTACGAGTCTGATCTGTACAGTGAGACCCTGCACCAAATACATAATAAATAAATAAACAAACAAACAACACAAATCAATCAGCTATTTCTAAGCTGGGCATGGTGGTGCACACCTGTAAAACTATCAGGCTGGAGTCTGAGGCAGGAGGATGGTGAGTTTGAGACCATTGTGGACTATGTAGTGAGTTCAAGATTGGTATGGTCTATATAGTATGACTGGCTCAGAAAAAACACAAAATGAAAACCATACCCATCCATACTGTTCCCAGTTCTAAGATTCCATAAGACTCGGTCCAACTGCCTGGGGAGCAGGTGGGAAACAGGCAGGGAGGGCTGGAGGGTCTGTGCATTTCCTGTGGATATGTTCTAGAGGGAGAGTGAAAGGGAGCCCTCTCCTCTCTCCCCATATCCTCACCCTAGAACCTGTGGAGGGAGGCAGCTTCTTGCTGTCCCAGGAGGTTCTCCGGCACCTGAGGCAGGCGGAAAAGGAAGAGGTTACTTTGGGCAGCCCCAGGATCTTGGCAGAGCCAGGCCCGACCTCGCTGTCCCAGGAGCCCCAGCTGCTCATCAGTGGGACAGAAGAGCCTCTCCCGCTCCGTACAGATATCTTTTGGGGCCCAAGTCACCGCTCCTGAACCTCCAGCGATCCCCAAGATCCCGGACTGGGGACCTCTTCAGGGACTGCACGTCCAGCAGAGCTGCTTTCTCCCGGTGGGGCCTGGACTTGACATCTCCAGCTGAGTCCTGCATGCCTGGCAAGGTTCACCTTGCTTAGCCTGTTTTCTCATCTACGAAACAGGATAACTCCAGCCCTCAAGTATATGTGCGTGAAGTTTTGTGTAAATTCTGACTGCTGGAGACTTAAAGGATGGAGGGGCAGGGATCTTTCCTTGACCTCTTCAGCCTTCCTCTGCCTGGGATGCTGACCTATCTGGTAACATCAGTGGACTCCTCTGCTGTCTGGCTTTTGGTCATGTTGCTCACAACCTGTCTGAGTGGGCAGCTTGGACAGGGTAGCAGAGGACAGTGAGGTTGGGGTATGGATTTCCCCAGCTCCCTCCCTGCAATATGGCATCCTTACTGGCAATTTCACCAGGCAACCCCCTCAGAAAAGCTGTCTTCAGGCTTCTGGACTGAATTCATGCCCAGCCTCCATTAGTGGCAGTGGCTTTCCCCTGGGGCATTGCTCTCTGTGGTTTCTTTATATTCTGACTCTTGTCAGCAGGTGTTGAATATCCAGGCAAGTGTTCTACCACCAAGCTACATCCCCAGCCCTTTTTATTTTTATTTTGAGACAGGATGTCAGATAGGCCTGGTGGCATACACCTATGATCCCAGCACTTAGGGGGCTGAGATAGGAGGATCACAAATTCAAGGCCAGAGCCAGGTGTGGTGGCACAGGCCTGTAATCCAAGAAGTCAGGAGGCTGAGGCAAGAAGATCTACATCACAAGTTCAAGGCCAGCTTGAACTGCAGTGTAAGAGCCTATCCACCACCACCCCCAAAAGAAAAAAAAAAAAAAAAAAGGTTTAAAAAGCATTTCTGAGTACAGTACCACTTTTGAGAAATGCTCCAAACATAGACACAGTGGCCAGAGGGAACTGGCTGGCTCTGAGAGGGACTGAGGCAAGGGAGTCAAGGGGCACAGTGCATTGTCCCTCAGTTGTATCAGCTACATCACTTGAAAGACTCAAGGATTCTCTACATTAGTCATTCTTAGAAACCAGCCCCTACACCAGCCCGCCCCCATGCAGTGTTCCATTGGGGAGTCTAATGAGCCCGAGCTCCAAATCCTGACTCTGCCATGTCATTCTTGGGTCTGCCTGGGCATTATAACAAGCCACATTTGCCCAGGTGTGAATGGGGATAAGGCAGTTCCTCCTCTCAAGGCTATTGTGACAAGTAAATGGTATAGTATACTAGATCCACCGATAAGGCTAGGGTCTAGCATAGAGCTGACCCAAGAGAAGCAGCAGCTGTTCCTGGACCTGGTGGTACAGGTGGTACAGGGATTACCTATAATCCCAGCTACTCAGAAAGCTGAGACAGGATGAGAGTGAGAGAGAGAGAGAGACAGAGAGAAAGAGAGAGAGAGCGCAAGAGAGAGACAGAGAGACAGAGACAGAGAGAACAGCCCCTGTTAACATTTTAACGGCCTCAGACTTTTGGGCTCTCGCTGAGGCCTTGCTCCAGGGTTGACCAGTTAGTGTTCTCCAAAGGACTCCAGGGGAAGTCTTAGAGGCTTCCCTAAATTGCCAAACTGCTCAGACTGGGTTCAAACTTTCAATCTTCCTGCTTTACCCTTCCAGAATGCTGGAACTGTGGGCATGCATCATTGTGCCAGACCCCTTTTGCTGTCCTGGGGATTGAATGTAGGACCATGTACATACTAGGAAACACTCAACCACTGAGCTACACCCCCAGCCCTGTCTGCACATTCCCAACTGTACTTGAATGAGGTACCAAGGTGCCAGAGAAAGGGTTGTCTTTCAGGGGAGCCAGCCAGTAGCTTGACTTTGTCTTCCGGGGTTCTGTCTGCATTTTCCTGACTCCTTCCACTTTTCTTGATGACCATTACCCCACCCTTCCTTCCCTAAACTGTTTCCATAGAACTCCTTTTCCTTTCCTGTTTTCCCACCAGCTAGAAAGTTCTGAATGTGGGAAATGTTCTGTGGTAAATTCTAGGCTTGTTCCAATTGCCCATGCGTGCATCAAAGTGGATGGTACTAAGAGCCTTCAGACTCTGCCTGTCACATACCAGGAAGGCAAAACAGGGTCAGAGGGGCATTCAAAGAGGATCTTGGAAATATAAATAGTGCTTGGGCTTTCCAAAGTCTTTGGAGATTGTCAACAGTCCCAGGCCCTGACAGCCACTGTACTCCAAAGTGTGAAAGGCAACCGATGTCCCCAGGGTCCCCAGAGTTTCAGAGAAGGAAGATCATGGGTTCCCTGCCTTGGCTCTTCCTGGCTGTTTTTCATAGGATCCAGGGCTTCTGTCTGTCTGGCCTCTCGTGGTCTTGCTTGGGGACAGGGACTTGGGGAAAGAGGTTGGGGTCTGGAGGTCCTGAGGGGAGGGAGGAATTTTGCAAAGGTGGCTCTGGGCACTGGGAATGCCCACAGCAGCATGTCCATGGGCAGGGCCCTCGAGTTTCTTATCTTTCTCCTGTCTGCAGCAGGGTGTGCTAGCCGGGTTCTCTGTGCCCTTCTGCAGCTCTGATGTCCAGGCTCCAGTTTGCTGTTGCTTTTGCTTCACAGTCCAGTGTCATATTCTAAACCAGGTCAGGCTGGCTCTCTAGATCTCCTTCCTACAGATACGTGACTTCATCCAGGCTGGCCCTGGGCCCATCTGGAGCAAGGTTGGAGCCAAGGACAGGCAGTCCTTGCTGGGCTTCTTTGGGACTGTTGTGGGCACCCAACAGCCGCCAGTGGGTGAGGTAGATGCCATCCTCAGGCTTCGGGGATGGTGGCTCTGTGGGGAAAGTGGCATGGCCTTGGTGGAGTCTTGGCCCCAAATGTACCACCACCACGATGCACACTGCCAGCAGGACAAAGACAGCAACGATGATGGTGAGCAGCGGCAGTCCATCCTCTCGAGGTGGCTCCCTGGCCCCAGCCAGCACCTCTGGGAGCTGCCTCTGAGGCTCCTGCCCAGCTGAGCTGTTTGTAGCCGGAGAAGGTGGAGGGTAGTGACCAGCCTGGAAAGGGGGTGGCAGAGAGAGAAAGGTTGATACAGCCATGTACTCATGAGAAAGACCAAAATAGACAGAGGGACCCTCAAAGGAAGCTGAGAGGAACAGAGCTCCAGGGAGAGGTAGAGGAGAACAGAGCACAGAAAAAGAAACTCAGAGGTGAGCACTGATAGCTTCTGGCCCTAGTATGAGTTGCTGAATCATTATGGTGGTCATCTAATATGGCTGAAGCCCTTAAAACAACAGCTTATCTTCCCCGAGACCACCTCCCACGTTCTTCTCCAACTCAGCCCAGGGTGAAATTTCCTTTCACCTTTCTTGCTGCCTAAGGAAAGACCCCAATCAGCTCCTCGAGTATATCAAAACATCCCCCTCAAGCTCCATCCCTGGCAAAAGGCCATAAAAGCCTCAGCCTCCTTTTGCTCCAACTCAGAGAATCCCTTATCTTCCCCAGATTCTCTCCTTGTCTTCAAAGATAATAAAGCCTCTTTTCCTTTTTTCTTCTGCCTGTGTCTCTGCTGCAGTGCCTTCAAAAATACCTATCAAGGGCCAGCCAAATAGTCCAGTGGATTGAAGTGCCTGCTTAGGCAGACGCAGGGGCCTGGGATTTGATTCCTGGGCCTGCCACGCTGGCCCTGACCCCAGGGAGCACTGAGGCAGCGACTGAGACTGACTGGGCATGGTGGCACACACCTGTAATCCCAGCACTTGGGAGGATGAAAACAGGAGAATCACTATGAATCTGATCTACGTAGTGAGATCCTGAACACCCTGTAGACCCTTCCCTAAATACAGAAAAAATAAAAATTATAATAAAGAAAAACCTATCAAACACACACACACATAGCAACAGAGAGCATAAGACCAAGAGAGGGATACAGAGAAATATACAGAGGAAAAGGGTTCCTGCTGGTGGCTTTCACCTGTAAGTCCAGCTGGGGAACAGAGACAGGTTTTGTAGAGGGATCGCTTCAAATTCAAGGCAGAGACTGCAGAGAAGGACAGATTGAGCCTGTTCCAATGTAGAAAGGAGTTAGACACCTCTGGGTGTGGCCGGAAGTGGAGGGGCCTGGGAACGGGATTCCTGTGAGTGGGAAACTTGGACTAGAGCACGCTGTGAGGAAAGAAGTGGAAGCATTTCTTAGCCTTGGGCAACTACTGGGACATGGGGAATCTCAATGTCAGGCATCAAGGGCCAAATCCCTGTCCTGGTGCCCTGGAAGTTCCTATCTTGTGTGTCCACCACATCGCCACCTGTCAACCCAGCCTTTTCTCCTCGCACCATGCCCCCATCACAGCCATGTCCAGGATACCCACCCACAGGTTCCCGTCCTCCTCCACGTCCCCCACCTGCCCCTGGCATGCCTCATGTGAACCCTTTGGGTCCTGGCATGGTGGTCCCAGGGATGGTGATGGACAAAAGATGTGGAAGAAAATGAAGATAGCTCATGAAAAGGAAACAAACACCACAAGCATGGCAGGCGTTCCTCCTCTCCAGCAGTGACTCTGACTGAATACGGGGCCTGGACCCTCCCTCAAGTCTCACCAACCCTGCTCTCCCATCAAGCTTCAGCTGCCACTCTCTGTGCTGAGTGGAATTAGCTCTTCCCACCTCCTTCCGGAGCCTTCCCCAGCTCTTCATCCTGGCCCCTAGGGACAGGGAAAGTGGATCCTGCGGGTTAACAAAGGCCGTTTCCTGGCTGCCTGATAGATCCATAGCTGAAGGGTAGCAGGGAGTGGCATTTGAAGATGGTGATATCTCTGAACTGAATGCTGAGGACAAGAACTGTAAAATGGGATAGTTAAGCTGGGCATGGTGGCGCATGCCTGTAATCCCCGCACTCAGAAGGTAGAGGCAGGGCGATTGTTGTGAGTTCGAGACCAGCCTGAGCTACAAAGTGAGCTTAAGTTGGCCAGCCTGAACTGCATAGTGAGACCCTGTCTCAAAAAAGACAAAATAAATAAATAAATAAATAAATAAATAAATAAAATGGAATAGTTATACATTTCTTGTTATAATACTTGTTTGTTGGTTTGTTTATTTATTTATTTTGGAACTGAGGTTGAACACAGGCCCTTGTGCTTGCCAGGCAAGCACTTATTCTACTGAGCTATTTCCCTGCCCCTCGTTATAATACTTGTACTTGGGATGTTTGGGGGAAATTTCATTATAATGGAAAACCTGTATCATTTTTTGCAATGGTAGCATACTGAGGTGATTTAGTGATAAATATATTTCTTAGCAGACTCAGAGCTATCCTTCTGCTTCAGCCTCTTGAATGCTTGGAATTACATGCTGTGCCATCACTCCCAGCTCCTTGCAGGTCTTTCTTGATTGTATTAACTGCAAGCCTGCTTGAAAATACAGCAGTTTGTTTGATTGATGAGCTCTGACTTCTCTTTTAGAAGCTGATCTGGGCTGGGGAGATGGCTCAGTAGAATAAGCACTTGCCTGGCAAGCACTAGGTCCTGAGTTCAATCCCCAGTACTGCAAGGAAAAAAAAACAAAAAAAGCTGCTCTCTACCCTTAGCTCAATATATTCTCAGATCCTCCTCATTCTCCAGCTCTATTGCAAATAGAATTCTCCTAATGGGGAAAAAAAATTCAAGGCAGCCTCAGTGACATAGTGCTGTGGTGAGTTTAAGGAAGGGCAGCCTGTGTGTGTGTGTGTGTGTGTGTGTGTGTGTGTGTGTGTGTGTGTATCTGAGACTGGGTGTGGTGGTTCATACCTGTAATCCCAACACTTAGGAGGCTGAAAACAGGAAGACCACTACGAGTCTAACCTATGTTACGAGACACTGTAGACCCTATACTAAATACATTTAAAAAAATCGAAAACAAAGAAAAAAAAAAGAGGAGAAAGGAAAGAAAAAGATCCAGATAATGCAAGACAGGAAAAGAGATACAGAAGTTGGGTTGGTGGGCACACCTGTGATCCCAGCATTTGGGAGGCTGTGGCAGGAGGATCACTGCAAGTCTGAGGCTAGGCTAGGCTACATAATAAAGTAAGTTCAAGAGTACTCTGAACTACACAGTCAGACCCTGTCTTAAGAAAAAAGAGAGAAAGATAAGGTATTATGTTAAACTTGTTCAGGAAGGGACAGACAGGCTTCATTTCAAGCTGGCACATAGAGTTTGGCCCCAAGGCCTCTCCCATTGCCTCCTTTTCCAGGCCTCCAGCAAGCCCCTGGTTCTTGAGGCAGGAGAAAGGCTGCTGCCCCGTGTCTTGGACAGCGGGTAGTGAGTAGCTGCCTTACCATCCTGAACAGTGAATCAGCATCCACCATTCCTGATTCACTGGAGGGCAAGAAAGCCTTCCCAGGGAAGGGCAACAGGAAGAGAGGTTATGAACTCCAGAAGCTTGGGGTGAGGGTGAGGCTTGAGAGGTGTCTTATCTCAAAACCACCTCCTCCTGCCCTGAGGCCAGGATCAAATCCTGGGAGCCTCAAGAGGCAGATACCCAGTATGGCTTTCTGGTTCTGTCCAGGTCGGACTAAGGAGATCCCAGGTCTTCTACCACTGATGGGGTCCCTGGGGGAACATGGGTCCCTACCTCTCTCTCTACCCTGTAGATGCTGAGTGCGGGTAGGAGGAGAGCAGTGAAAGAGGCAAACCTCTAAAAGTAACCCCAGAGTTGGGGCGGGTGCCACAGGATGAGGACCTTTCCTCCTTGGCTTCCTCCTCCCCAGCCTGAAGTCCTGTAGCAGCCCCTTGGGGGTGCTGTTCCCTCCAACTCTGAGGCCCAACCCTCCCCTCCCATGGTGGGGCACCTGGGGCCAGGAAAGTCTCTCAGGGCAAAACATTTACTTTGATCTCCCAGACAGTCTGCCCAGGCCACTCCACCTCCCACACACGTCCCTTTGCACATGGGAAGCCCAGTTTCCACTCCCCTTGCACGTTTAGGTAGCCAAGGCAAGGGCCAGGCTGTAAAACAGCTCTGTGGATGTACCGGGAGAAAGAGAAAGGAAACTGGGGCTAGAGAAAGGCAGAGGCCCTGCAGCGAGTCAGACCAGCCCCCAAGGAAGGAATGAGCCAAGAGTCTACCTGGTGCATTGTCCGGGACTGTCGTGGGGCTCCCTGGGGACTGCAGGATGATGACTGGGCAAAGGAGAACTGGCTGCCCCAGCTCAGCTGCTCCAGGAGCTGCCACGTCTGCAGGGCTGCAGGGCACACACCTTCAGCACACACGCACACTGCTTTCCCGCGCTTGCTCTTCCGGGAACATCTGGGTTCCTGAGGGCCAACCCTGAATTGTGACAGCACCTTGATCTTCCTCCTTAGTACTTCCTCTGGCCAGCTGCAGGAGCTGGGTGTTCACCCATCCTTTCTCCTCCACCAGTACCCCCGGCAGACCCCAGGAGGATGGGCTGATCCACTCTCACCAATTTCCTGAAGCTACTGGCCTTTGATCTTTTCCTCTTTATGTACAATGTCGCAACTACACTAGAAAGAGAAGATACATATATCCTTTGTGCAGTATACTGTTTAGATAAGGAATCTTTAAATCTCTGCAACCTGACTACCAGCTCTCTCATTCTTAGTTTGTCACATACATTTCTAAACTGTTAAGAACTGAACTTTTTTCTTTATTTTCTTTACTTTATTTTTTGCATTTTGATACATTGTCTTGCTTTGGAGATGGGACTGGCCTTAAACTCACAATGCTCCTGACTTAGCCTCTTGACAGGCTCATTTTTATTTTATTTCTTTATTTTTAATGTGTTTAATACACGGTCTATAGGGTCTCACTGCATAGGTCAGACTCAAAGTGATTCTCCTATTTTCAGCCTCCCAAGCACTGGGATTACAGTTGCACGCCACCACACCCAGTCTGTCACTCCCACCTTTGCCCTGAGTAGCTGGGATTAGAGGCTTGTACCACCACACCCAGTTTTAATCACTGTTCCAGCGCGCCCAAGGGGCAAGGCCAGCACGGCTTATAGTGCCAGGGATCAAACCTCTACCCCTGCACTCTGCCTAAGCAGGCACTTTAGTCTGTTGAACTATCAGGCTCAACCTCATTTTTATTATATATTATTGTCTTTTTGAGACAGGGTCTTACTATGCATTTCAGGCTGGCCTTGAGCTCGCTTTTTAGGCCTGGTCTTGAACTCACAACGATCCTCCTGCCTCTGCCTCTCAAGTGCTGGGATTACAGGGGAGCGCTACTATGCCTGGTCTTATTTGTAATTGAAACATAATAATTGTATATTTATGACATACAGAGTAATATTACAATACACAACATATAGTGATCAGATCAGAGTAGTTGGAATATCTACCACCTCAGACATTTATCACAAGGAGTTAAAATATTACAGGGGGAGGCCTGGGAGATGGCTGGGGCCAGGGAGATGGCTCAGTAGAATAAGTGCTTGCCTGGCAAGTGCAAGGGCCTGAGCTCAACTCCTGGTTCTGCCAATAAATAAATAAATAAATAAATGAAATATTACAGGGGAAGTAAAAAGGACCAAGGGAAAGGGGCAAGTGGAAAAAGCAAAAAAGACTAAGTTACAGTATGTATGGAACCAACTCCCACAGTGAAAGCATTCATTATAAATTTCATTTCATTTGACAGTACACTGTTTCATTAATTTCTCTGATATCTTCATGAATCTTTTTCCTTTGCATCTGCATTTCAGCAGTTCATTTCTGCAGATCATAAATGCAGTACTGACATACAGGATTCTTTTTCTACATATTTCACTTTCCAAGGTAAGAAATTTAACAGCTATTTTTCTCTCCTTCTAAGGCTTCCTTTTTACCATTTAACTCTGTTTAACTTCCCTGTGTTCATTTAGTATTTCAGCTCTTTAGCACAGGACTTTATTTTATTTTTCTAGTACCAGGAATCAAACTCAAGACCTAGTGCTTGCCAGGCTGGCACTGCAACACAGGACTTGAACAGGTTCATTTAGTCACCCACAACCAGTTATGTATTCTACATATTCAAGCAAAAAAAAAAAAAAACCTTAAATAAATATTCAAGCACACCCTTGTCATGCTCAGTCTGGGCTTTTGATTTCATTATGCTACTTGTCCAATTTCACCCTGAAACATTAAAAGTCTATTAGTTTCCCAGTCAATTTCCTGGCTTCAAACAAGGTTCCCAGCTACCTTAAGTGTCTTTTTCTTCCCACTTACGTGATAGAAGTATTATCTCTGCAGGCCTTTCTGGATACATGTTACTGTTAGAAATGACTTGATAGTCCTCCCCCTCCTGGGGCAGTACCTGGGCTCTCAGGGTGGCCAGAATGTGTGGCTCTGGTCCCATGTGGCTGCTGGGACTGACGTGCGTCCCCTTCCCTTTGTGCTGGGCTGTGGAGGCCTGGATGCCTTTGTGCGGCATGGTTGCTGCAGGACAGTCACTCAGACCCTGGCTGGCAACCCAGCCCGTCCCCTCCTCGCTCCTACCTGTTTCTGCTCCAGGTCCTTCACTTGAAACTGTCATTTTACATCACAAACATTATTGTACTGATTTAAAAAATAGAATACAGCCAGGCATGGTGGCGCAGGCCTGTAATCCCAGCACTCGGGGGGCTGAGGCAGGAGGATTGCTGTGAGTTCGAGACTAGCCTGAGCTACAAAGTGAGCTTAAGGCCAGCCTGAACTGCATAGTGAGACCCTGTCTCAAAAAGACAAAAAATAAATTAAAAAATAAAAATAAATAAATAATAGAACACAAGCTGCCCACTCCCTGGTCCATGCCTCCTATCTCACTCCAGAGACAGCCACCTCATAGAATATGATGCTTATCTTTCCTATGGAAGGCATCCTTTTTCCTTCAGGTATTTTCTCCCTTTGGTTTTTACCAAATAATAGTGCTGTGTCTCTTTGTATTGGTCTGAGTGTGACTTCGTTTGTGAATGCCAGCTCAGGTGTGCCCAGGCCACACAAAATGCTCCTCGGTGTTTCTTCTCTGGACACAGCTGTTACAACACTCAGTCCCGGCTGGCACCATGGGATAAGCAGCCCTCAGCCTGCCCCTGACAGTCAGTGCCACCCTCCCACCCAGCCTGGATACTCGGAGGCCCTGGGAACTCCTGCTCCGGGCTTGGTGCAGCAGGGTGGGCCCCCCTAACTCTTTGTCTCTTGCCCAAGCTGCCCTCACCCTGACATTTAGCAACTTCACCAAAATCTGTAGGCTCACCTGAGCCCAGGTCTCTGGGCTGCTGAACTGACCCTGCAGTACACAAGGCCTGCTGGGGGCTTCCATATCAAAGGAAAGCTGAGAGTATCTTCCACTTCCCGTGTTCCTATGTAGGTCTCGCCAGATGTTAGCCAGAGGATCTGGACTCTGCCCCAAGTCCAAGGCTTCAGCCACTGTTGCCTCCCTCTTCCTACAAACACATGTGCCATTGCTCTAGAGGAACCTCCACTGGGGCCCTGAGTCCAAACATCTGGTTTCTGATACTGTATAATGTTGTTTTCAAATTAGTTGTTTAGTTTACCAGGCTGGCTGGCTGGCTGGCTGGCTTTCTTTCTTTCTTTTGTTTTTTCTTTTTTCTTTTTTGTGGTACTGGGCATTGAACTCAGGACCCTGCGTTTGCCAGGCAGGCACTTATTCTACTGGGCTATCTCCTCAACTCTTACTTTCTTTTTATGGCTGTGTTTGGTTTATTCCATGAAGAAGTTACAGTAGTCCAAGGGAAAGCACACCCCAAATGGCCATATTATACAAGCTGTGAGGTATTTTAAACTTGTGACAAGGGACAGAAAGGACATTTTACTCATTGCAAGGAAATCCTCACTTAAGCTTCAATGAGCCACAAGCACTTAAAAGCCATGAACCTTTGCTGACTGCCCTTATCCAGTCCACTCTCTTCCAGAGCCATGTTCCTTTGTTTTGTTTTTGTTTTTTGCGGTACCAGGGATTGAACTCAGGACCTTGTGTTTTCCAGGCAAGTGCTTATTCTACTGAACTATCTGTGGCCCTAGGGCTGTGTTTTTGCTGGAGGTGGATAAAGTCTCCATAGTGAGGATGCTCAATGAGAGAACCACTGCAAGCAAATTTTTCTTTGTAAATGCATTAATTGTTTTCTTTTTGTCATTATCATCATCATTATCAGTGATTGCTCGGGCAGTGGTGAGGGTCTTCCTGCTATTTCTCTGTTGGATTCTGATATATAGTTCTCAGGACCAGCAGGAAGCAGGTCATCACCCTTATTGCATCAGCAAAGGATTGGAAAAAGTGGGGGTCCCTTTCATTGGTGGAACTGCTTATAGAAGTTGGCTGTGGGAGAAGGTGGGCAAAGTCCGGGGTGGGGGTCCGGGAAGCAGGGAGTCAAGGAGGGAGCAGCTGAGTGCTCGGCAGTGGTCAGTCACTAGAGCTTTATTCCTTTCCTTGACTCATTGATCCAGGATGTGTCTTCTAGAACTTCTAGGGCCAACAAGGCTATGTTTCAGCCTTTTCTATCACTTCCCTATATCCATACTCACTGGTGGGTTATTTTGTTCTGTTCTGGAGACAAGGTCTTGCTATATAGTTCAAGTTGGCTTTGAATTCACTATGTAGCCCAGGCTGGCCTCCATGTCAAGCTATTTATTTATTTATTTATTTATTTATTTATTTATTTATTTATTTATTACAGGGTCTTATTACATGGTTCAGACTCGTAGCGATCCTCCTTTCTCGGCCTCTCCAGCACTGGGATTATAGGCATGAGCTAACACATCCAGTTCATGCAGTACCAGGGATTAAACTCAGGTCCTTGTGTTTGCTAGGCAGGTGCTTAGACTGCTGAGCTATCTCCCTAGCCCTCTATGTCGAGACTGTGCTCCTGCCTCAGCCTCCTCAGTGCTGGGATTCCAGGTGTGTACCACTGGCTCACACTCACTATTGTGAGCTGTCTTCTTCCCGAGTTACAGTTTGGATCAAAAAGATGTTACCCCTTGGGATAGATAACGCTGTGCTTCTACATAATTCTATGAGAGGCAAGATCTGCACTAATGGTGGTTGGACAGGATATTATGTCGGCTTTTAGTACTATGGTCATCCACTCGGTAAATAATTATTGAATTTTTGATATAATTCAGGTATAAAAAAATAAGATAAGTAAGCAACTACACTCTTTTTTTTTTTTTTTTTTTTTGTCTTTTTGAGACAGGGTCTCACTATGCAGTTCAGGCTGGCCTTAAGCTCACTTTGTAGCTCAGGCTGGTCTCGAACTCACAACAATCCTCTTGCCTCAGCCTCCCAAGTGCTGGGATTACAGGCCTGCGCCACCACGCCCGGCTAGCAACTACACTCTTAATTCACTGATAAGAGATATCTGCTAAAATAATATCTGTAAATATAATATCATGTATGCACCTTGTACAATACCAAAACGTTATGAAAACAGTTTGCAATGTATACATTCATCGAATCTGTATGGTTAAGGTGTCTTGAAATTGTCTGA
>PVKA01041576.1:0-17998 GCA_004027165.1 Ctenomys sociabilis | reverse complement strand
TTTTTTTATTTTATTGAAGTACAAATATCAGACAGTTTCAAGACACCTTAACAAGACAGATTCGATAAATTAATACATTGAAAACTGTTTTCATAATGTTTTGGTATTGTACAAGGTGCATACATGATATTATATTTACAGATATTATTTTAGCAGATGTCTCTTATCAGTAAATTAAGAGTGTAGCTGCTTACTTATCTTACTTTTTATACCTGAATTATAGCAAAAATTCAATAATTATTTTCCTAGTTGATAACCGTAGTACTAGAAGCCGACATAATATCCTGTCCAACCACCATTAGTGCAGATCTTGCCTCTCATAGGATTATGTAGAAGCACAGCGTTATCTATCCCAACTGTACTGTGTATACACACACATCATGATTTTTTCTTTCTATACCCCTTCCTTTGCCTACACCTGTCAAAGGTGGGCACTCCATTGTCATTCAATTAACTTAGGTGCTTGAACTCGACACCACAGTCCAACACAGTCCAGCATTCCACAACAATAGTGAGTTATTCAAAGAAGTTTTTGACCATAGCCATCTATAGCTCAGCTTAATATTATGGCCCCACGATGTATACTTCATTTTTATACTTTTCTGCTGGATAGTTAAGACCTAGATAGATCAAGACTTATATACCAACACATGAACTTTATATTTCTTATGTGGTCAGTGAAGTCCTCTCAGGGTTTATTTTGTAGTCCTGTACATTATTCTGTAGATCCTTTGTCTGTGTCATCCATGTGGATGAGTCACGGCCAATGCTTGACCAGTTTGCCCTCTGTGAGAGCTTGAGAGAAAGTTTTCTCTTCATATGACTCTCCTATGGTTGATTTCTTTATGATAGCTGTTCTTTCTGTAATGAGATGGAATCTGTGTTGCTTTAATTTACATCTCTTGAATGAACAATGATGTTGAACATTTTTTCTATTTATTTTTCATCTTTATTTCTTCATCTGAGAGTGTGTATTCATCTCACATGCCCACTTTTGGATTGTGTCTTTGAATTTGGGGGTGTCTGAATTTTTTCAATTCTTTTTTTGTCATTTTTTCATTGAAACCCCTTCAGAATTATTTATATGTTTTAAATAGAAGTCCTTTGAGGAACACTTGGCTAAAATTTTTCACACTCTGAAGGTCCTGATAGAATCACTGCTGACTTCTCCAAGAATTTTACAGACAATTTAATGCCAATATTCCCCAAACTGTTTAATGAAGTATAAAGAGAAGAAATTCTCCCTAATTCATTTCTGGAGCAAGTATTATCCTGATAGGAAAACCAGAGAAAGACTCAACCAAAAAAAGAAGATCACAGACCACTCTTTCATGAACATAGCTGCAGAATTCCCCAATAAGATACTAGCAAACAGAATGCAGCAAATCATGAGGAAGATTATACAGCATAACCAAGTTGGACTCATGCCAGAAACTCACAAATGGTTCAATATATGCAAATCAATAAATATATCATAGCAACCAAGCCAAAAGCAAAAATCACATGATCATTTCATTAGGTGTAGAAAAAGCTTTTTTAAAAAGTCCTTTATGATAAAAAAATTACAACAAAAAGAACAGAATAGATGGCTTTTATCTCAATTTAATAAAAGTCACCCATGACAAGCCAACAGCCAATATCATACTAAATGGAAAAATATTGGAAGCTTTCATTTTAAAATCAGAAACAAGACAAAGATACCTATTATCACCATTAATATTCAATAACATTAGCCAGAGCAATTAGAAGAGAGAGAGAGAGAGAGAAATAAAAGTGATAAAGATAAGAAAGGAAGAAGTTAAATTGTAATTACTTGCAGATTACATAAAACTTTATATAGAAGACCTCGAAATTCCATCAAAGGACTTCTAGAATTAATAACCATAATCAGTTAGGGTTAGGGTTAGAGAGTTGGGGCAGGGTTACGGTTAGGGTTAGGAAATTAAAAGAAAAAATATAAAAACATAATCAGTGGCATAGCAAGATACAAAGTCAACACTCAAAAATAAGTAATATTCCTCTACACAAACAACAAACTCAATCAGAGAGAAATCATAGAAATCCCACCTATCCCAAAGCATCCAAAACTGAAATACTTCAGAATCAATCTAACAAAAGAAGTGAAAGACCTATATATCAAAAATTACAGTGCTTGGAAAAGGAGATGAAGAGGATATTAGAAAATTTAAAGATACAACTTATTCATAGTTAAGAAGAAACAACAATAGTGAAAGTAGCCATACTTCCAAATCTGTATTACAGATTTAAGACAATCCCAATCAACTTACTATTAACATACTTCACAGAACTAGAGAAAACATTCCTAATATTCATTTGGAAACAGAAATGACCTAAAATAGCAAAAGCAACCCGGGCCAATAAAGGCTAAGCAGGATGTATCACAATCCCTGACTTGAAATTATACTACAAAGCTACTGTGATAAAATCAGCTGGTAATTACAAAAAAAAAAAAAAAAAGACCTTAAGGGTTACTGATTAAAAGATGCAGACACAACTACAAAAACACTCAGCCACCTTGTTTTGGAAAAGGGACCAAACAGGTCTACTGGAAAAAAGATAGCCTCTTTAATAATAAATGGCACTGGAAAACCTGGCTTTCCACATGCCAAAGACTATACTTGGTCCACATCTATTACTATGCACTAAGCTAAAGTAAAAAATGGATCAAAGATCTAAATATTAAAATAGAAACACTAAATAAATTGGAAGAGAAAGTAGGTAGAAATCTTGAAGATATAGATTCAAGCATGTAGTTCATACTCAAAACCCAATGCATGCAACTATATAAAAATTAATGAGCATATAAAGTCAAATTAGCACTAATGCAATTATGTTGGGGATCTCAATTCCACAATGTCATCAACTAGATAAAAAAATCAACAATGAAATATTAGAATTGAACTAAACTTTTGAACAAATGGACTTAGTAGATATTTTCAGAATAATCCACCACATAACATCATAATACACGTTCTTCTCAGCTGCACATCGGACATTCTCCAAGACAGACCACGTACTAGCTCATAGACAAACCTGAAATGATGCCATTAATATTATTAGATCATTAGTCATTTGAGAGATGCAAATTAAGACAACACTGAGATTTCATCTCACACCAAAAAAGAATACGTATCACCCAAAAAGTCAACAAATGTTGGAGGTACAGTGGGGAAGAATCGAACCCTTCTTCATTGTTGGTTGGAACGTAAACAGGTACAACCACTATAAATCAATGTTGAGATTCCTCAAACAACTGGGTTGGATGTGTCATTTGATTCTGATATTCCCCTGCTGGATATCTGCCCAGAAGAACTTAAAACATTATAGCACAGTGATCTATGTGTACACATGTTTATAGTAGTATAATCTGTAATAGCTAGAGCTTGAAAACAACCCAAATACCCATCTACTGAGGAATGTACAGAAAGGATGTGGTAGTTAAATACCATAAAATACTACTCATGCATAAAGAAGGGTGAACTGCAGACTTTGATAGGTAGGTGGATAAAAACTGAGACCATACTCATAAGTGAAGTGAATCAGACCTATATGCATAAACAGTGTGTTGTTTCCCTAGTGTGAGAAGCTGAAAGAGTAAATAAGATCCAAAATAAGTATTGTACAGTAGGAAGAAAATTCAAAAGGAAAGAGAAACTGGGGTGGAGGAATGGAGAAAAGAATAAAGGGAAAAACAAAAGGAAAAAATATTAAGATACTTGAGATGGTTACACTAATAATTTCTCTTAGTTCATTAAAAGAAAGTTGTGTGCTATGATTGTTGGCACATTTATGTGCTGTTATCATATACTCTAAGTAACTAATTTAAAATAACAATATCAAATATATTAACCATTATTATCCTCCTATTATCTTGCTTTAAAATATTCTTTCATCTTTAAAATAAAACGTTTAAAAACAAAAAAAAAAAAAATTACAAGTATTCCTTCCCTTTCTGTGATCATTAGGGTTAGTTCTTTAAAAGTCTGGTAGAACAGCAACAAATTCATCAGGTCCTGAACTTCCCTTTGTTGGGAGGGGTTTTCTCTTATTACTTATTTGCTCCAGTCTTATTATTTGTTGTTGATACGTTTAGATTTGGATGTCTTGGGGTCAGGGAGATGGCTCAGTAGAATAAGTGCTTCCCTGGCAAGCTCAAGGGCCTAAGTTCAATCCCCCGTTCTGCCAAAAAAAAAAAAAAAAAAAGATTTAGATGTCTTCTTTCTTCAATTTTTATATATTATATGAGTGTAGAATTTTTCCATTTCTTCTAGATCCTCCAATATATTGGAATATATTTTCAAAATAGTTTCATTCAATCCTTTCAATTTCAGTGATTTCTGTTATTTCAATTTTTTATTTTCTAATTTTATTAATTTGGGTTGCTTCTTCCTGTTTTGGTAAGTTTGGCTTAGGAATTTATCAATCTTGTTTTATTTCTCCAAGAACTGTCTTACTGATTCATTGATCCTTTGAATTTCGTTTTTAGCCTCTATTTCACTTCTCTCCCCAAATATTTGTTATTTATTTTGTTCTAATGGACTTGGGCTACATTTGTTCTTATTTTTCTAGGATCTTGAGACTTATCATTTGTTTTTCTACTTAGCATTATTTTTTTATTTATGTAGATATTCATGGCTATAAAGTTTCCCTTCAGACACCTTTTATTGTGACCCACAAATTCTAATATTTTATGTTTCTATTATCATTTCATTCTTCAAATTTTTTAGTTTTTCTCTGGATATCTTTGATGATTCACTGGTATTTCTCCCCTATGTTATTTAATAGCCATGTGTTTCTATAGTTTCTGTGGTTTGCTGTTGACTTCTACCTTCATTCCACTGTGAAGAGAATTTATGAGATTTCTTTTTTTTTATTTATTTTTTAAGCCTTGCTCTGTGGCATAAAATAAGGTCCATTTTGGACAAAGTTCCCAAGGCTATTGAAAATAATATACATTCCCTTGTTATCCAGTGCAGTACTGTATGTACCTGCCATGTCCATTCAAATGATAGTGTAATTTGACTGTTATTTCTTTTTGAGTGTTGAATGGTTGGCTATCTGGTTGTGAAAGCCAGGTGCTGAAGTCACCTGCTACAATTGTGCTAGCATCTACATGATCGTTACTGTCAAATAGTGTTTGTTTTATGAAATAGTGTCCTGACATTTACCACCAGTGGATCTACAATTGTTATCTCATCTTGTTGACTTGTTCCTTTTATCTCTATGTGGTGTCCTTCTTTTCCTTGTCTCAGTATTTTTAATTAAAAGTCTATTTTGTCTGATATGATAGTAACTATCGATGCTTGCTTTGGGGCCTTAGCTGCTTGGAATTTTGTTTGACACCACCTCATTTTCACTTTGTGCATTTCTTTGCAGGTGAAGTGTGTATCTTGCCAACAAAATAGTTGGGTTCTGTCTTTGGATCCGTTATGTAGGACTTTATTTTTAATTGAAGCATTAAGGCTACTTATATTAAGTGTTCTTATTAACAGTATCCATTCCAGTACTATTATTGTTTTTTCAGAGTCTGATTAATTTCTGATTTTATGATAAGAGAATGAACTTATCTATTCTCTCAGTGAAATTCATTCTGTCACAGCATCATGGCTTTAATGATCCTCTTCCTTTGTGTTTAGGATTCCCTTAAGTACTTTCTGCAACACTGGATTAATGGTCATGAATTTCTTTACTTTCTCCTTATCTTTAAAGGTCTTTATTTCTCCTTCAATTTTGAAAGCCAGGGGATACAAAAGACCTCTGCCATTAACTTCACTGCTGTGCTCTTTCTCCAGGGCCCACTCCCACCCCACAGAGCTTACTTCTTTTCCTGCTTTAATTGGCCCATAGTCACTCTGCAGAGCATATTTCTATTCCTACCTTTAATAAATATAAAACCTCTCTACCTTTTGCATGTCTTAACCAGTTTTTTGTTCAGGACCTGGAAAAATCTCTCTAAGAAATCCAGAGCACCCCAGCTAACTTGATCTCAGACCACTGCATACTTGACAGCTTAGATGAGATTCCCAAAGAAATTTTCTGCCTGCTTCTGGTCCTCCATCTTCCAGTTCTCATGATATCTTTTTTTTTTTTTTTTTTGGGTGGGGACTATTTTTTGACATTTATCAGAAGGCCCCTGAAGAAAATATCAAAAAGATTTGTTCTCTCATCTAATAAAAAGAGAGACGTGATTGACCAGCCAACATGGCATTAGTACTCTCTGCAAGCTCACTGGAGTTTAGACAAGCTTCTTTCTGCCTGCAGGCACTGGCGGTCCATAACTTAAACATAAATTTAGAAAACTATGAATTCTAAATCCCTTTTCTAATCATTTAAAATATAAATCTCTTTGAAAGCCTTTTGGAGTTTGATGATGGATCAATATGTGGGGACTTTCAAGAAAATACACATCCATGTGTCAGTATGGTGACACGCCATCACCTCACAAGGACAGAAGCTTCTGTACTCAAGACCCTGTACTCAGGACTCTTGTCTAATATATCCCATCATGAGATCATGTAGCTATAAAATCCCCTTCTCAATAAGATAGTAAATTTTTTTAAGTTTCTTAATTTTTTATATACAAGTTTTATAGTCAAGGAAGAGCAGAAAGATAAGAGCCTGACTTTTGGAGCTTGAGTTACTGCAAGTTACTAAACATCTCTTATGTAAACACAAGAAAGCTTTTATTCCTTTGGATGAACCCTATAATCACCTCCCCTAAAATCCGCTCCACTGCCCCTTAAAACTGCTTCCTTTCTTTGTTTCAGAACAGACAAATTTAGATATTAGTTATGATCTCTTTCCACTATTGCAGCAGCCTTGAATAAAGAAGTTAACTCTACCTAATGCACATCTATGCTTTTCATTATAAATTACTACATTTGATATCTAGTTAGAATTAGTGCAGGTAAACTACCATGCAATGCTGTCAGATCAAGAGGCACACAACCATCCTTATATTAAGAATTTGTAGATAAAATATTACTAATAATGTCTCCAAAATTCTACATTTTGTTTACATTCTTATAGATTTGCCAATCTTGTCATTATCCTCATTCATTTTTGTTCCACTGAGTTTAAGTGAACAAAGAAAATGACAAAATTCAAAATTGCAGTACAATTTATACTGGGTGTTTATTTGCTTCATAATATCATAAAGCAAAAATGCCCTAAATAGAACCACTGTTAAGTTGAAGACTGCCCATATTACCAAGCCTATGTTTAACATAAGGAAATACATTTTAGATGAGAAAAATCAAAGAACTAAATAAGTTAAAATTCACAGTTCAAAACAAGGTCTGCTTAACATTTCCAATATATTTCCAATATTGAAAATACTGCCAGCCAATCTCTTCTCCTCTTTGGATGATAATCTTCCATCTATTACTATATGGCAATTTTTCAAGATTCCAAGGAAATTCCTGAAGCCAAGATAAGGAACCCAACACAGCCTACCAGGAAAATAGGTTTGTGGGTTTTCTGATTCACCTTCATAGAAAAAGAAATTTCAGGACTACTCAGTAAGAGACACACACACAAAAAAAAACTTATTAGGCAGAAATTAAATGGTACATAAGCAAGAGAGAGAGAGAATTCTTTCCTGGAATGGAGCCCATATATACTTCTCTTAGCCAATAGAAATCCCAGGAAAATGTGACTGATGTGCCCCTTAGAAGATTACTAGCCCGTGTTACAGATAGAAGGCCTGGAGGGCTTTGTTGTTATTGTTGTTGTTGCTTTCTTTTGTGTTTTGATGGATAATTTAAGCATTCTTTAAATTCTCTTAACCTGGAGGAAAATAAAAGGAATAAGTATAGGTAAGGAAGAAGTAAAACTATCCTTATTTACAGATGGCCTAATGCTGTACATAAAAGGCCCCAAAAACTCCACCAAAAGGATTCTAGATATAATAACCAAATTCAGTAGCATACAGGAATACAAAGTCAACACTCCGATATCAATAGCATCCCTCTACACAAAAAACAAAATCACTGAGATATAAATTAGGGAAACTAGACCCTTCACAATATCATACCATAAAAACCACTTAAGAATTAACAAAGGAAGTAAAAGAGTTATACACGAAAATTACAGCCCTCTGAAAAAAGAGTTCAAAGAAGAACTGAGAAAATGGAAAGATATTCCTTGCTCATGGGTATCCAAAAATAGTATTGTGAAGATGGCCATAATCCTAAAATTGTCACACAGGTTTAAGGCAATCTCAATTAAAATGTCATTAGTATACCTCACAGATCTAGAGAAAATAATCTTAAAATTTTCCTGGAACCAGAAGAGACCTAGAATAGAAATGGCAATACTGGCCAACAAAGGCAGGACAGGAAGCACCACAATCTCTGACTTGAAATCATACTGCATAGTTAATTAGTGTGATGGCATCAGCATGGTACTGGCAATGAAACAGATCTGAGGACCAGTGCTAAAGATTAGAAGATGCAGACACAACTATACACACACTCAGCCCCCTCACCTTTGACAATAGGGCCCCACATGTTCACTGGAAGAAATAGTTCTTTAATAAAGGGTTCTGGAAAAACAGGCTGTCTATATGCTGAAAACTAAAACGAGGCCCATATATATAACCATGTGCTAATTAAAGACAAAATGAATCACAGACTTAAATATTAAAACAGAAACACTAAATCTAATAGGCAAAACAGTAGTTAGAAAACTTGAAGACATAGGGTGTATAGAGAATCCATGAAAAGAAATCAAACATGACAAGAAGTACATCAAAAAATCAACAACTGGATTCTCATCTTCTTAAACAGTTTTTGTCCATCAAAAGAGATGACAAACAGAGTAAAAACAAAACCACAAATTGAGGGGAAAACTTAGCCAGTCAACTTTCCCCCCAACTAAGGACTTCCACCTAGAACATATAAATTGTTTTAATCAGACCCCCAAAATTCAAATACTTAATCCAAAAATAGGTATCTGAGATGAATATACACTTCTCAGATAAAGAAATACAAATAAGAAATAAATACATGAAAAAATGTTCAACATCTCTGATTACCTAAGAAATACAAATTGAAACAACACTAAGATTTCATCTCACCTATCATCAAAAAATCAACCAGCAACAGATGATGGTGGTAAGTTCAAGTGCCTGCCTGGTGACTGAAAGGTCCTGAGCTTGATCCTCATTACTGAAAGAAAGAAAAACAAGTTCTCCCAACACATTCTTGAGAAACTGTGGGGGTGGGGGTGGGGAAGACCCTTCTTCACTATTGGCAGGGGTATAAAGTGGTGAAAACCTGTGGAAATAAGTGTGAAAATACCTCAAAAAACTAGAACTAAAGGTTCCATTCTACCCAGTTATTCCTCTTCTGAATATATTCCCAGAAGAATTAAAAACATCACACCACAGCAATATATGTACTCCCATATTTATAGTAGCACAATTTGTCATAGATAAATCTTGGAAACAATCCAAAAAACCAGTGTCTGAGAAATGCACAAGAAATATGTGGTATTTTTATACAATGAGTATTTCTCAGCTATAAACTCAAGGCTTTTATTGGTAAATAGATGCAACTAGAGACCATATTCATAAGTAAAGTAAATCAGATTTGTATGTGTAAACATATTTTCTCCCTAACATAAGAAACTGAAACAGATCAAAAAAGTACAGTGCACACTGTGAAAGGGAAAGATTGCAGAAGGAAGGAAGGAAGGAAAGAAAGAAAGAAAGAAAGAATAACAGGGATGGGGAAAAGAAAAAGAAGGGAGAGAGAGAGAGAGGAGGAAGGAAAGGGGCAGGGAGGGATGGAGGGGGAAGGGAGAGGGAGGAGGAGAGGAAGAGAGAGAGAAAATAAGATAATTGTACCACTAATTTCTATTAGTTCATTGAAAGAAGCAGTTAGTGTTTAGAGTCTATATCTGGTAATCTGAGCAACTACTTTGAAAATAACAATATGTAATATTAAAAGCTATTGTTAATTTCCTATCATTTTATTTTGAAATTCTGTATCATTTTTATTGGTTTTTGTCTCAGTTACTCTTCTCTCATAGCTGGGCCAAATACCCGACACCCAAAATGAAGGAAGGAAAGGTTTTCTTAGCTCTCAGTTACTGAAGGTTTCAGAGGTACTCAGCTGGCTCCAAAACAGAATGGCACAGGGCAAAGAGCAACCTTCCATGGTGGCAGGAGAACAAAAGAAAGGGGCAGCAGTAACAATGGCAACAGAGAGGAAGTCTGTCTCTCTAGCTCTCTTATGTTACATTCAGGCTACCCACCCCAGGCTGGGTGTAGCACTCACACCCATAATCCCAGCAGTACTCCAACCCATAATCTGAATGGACCAAGAGTCAATCACAAACTCTAGAAGTCCACACCATGACTGCATGAGGCTTTGGGGGGACAGCTAGACACAAACAGTAACATTCCACCCCTGAATCCCCAAAGTCTCATGCATATACCTTTGTGCAAAAGGCATTTTAGTCCATCTCCAAGAATTGCCAACGTCCTAATAGTTTCAGCATTGCTGAAAACTCTAAAGTCCCAAGTCTCTTCCAAGACCAAAAGCAAATGTTTTTCTATGAGCCCCTGTACAAATGAACAGGTAAACACTTCCAACATCCCACAGTACAAGATAACACTACCATTTTCAAAAGGTACAAACAGGGCAATACAAAGCATTGGAACCAACTGTCTTCTCTCGTTGCTGGGACAAATACCCGACGCTCAAAATGAAGGAAGGAAAGGTTTATTTAGCTCACAGTTACTGGAGGTTTCAGCCCATATTCAGCTGGGTCTAAGGCAGAGCCGCACATAGCAGAAAGCAACCTTTCCGGGTGGTGGCAAAGAATAAGAGACCACAAAAGGAGGAGTGGCAGCAGCCCAAGCAGCTAACTTCCCTTCCCACCTTACACTGTAATGCAAATTACCTGCCCCAGGGCAGGTGCAGCACCACACCCATAACAATCAATCACAAACTCCAGAAACTGTCCTGAGACTGCATGAGGGTTTGGGGGGACAACTATACCCAAGTCATAACACCAAGACAAGTCCAAAACCCAGCAGGGCAAACATTAAGTCCTGTAGTTACATCTGAAGCAACTTGGGGCAAATTGTACGCTCCATGTGGCTCCACTCCTATCGCACTCTCCGTGGTAGCTCCCATGGCTTTGTTGGGTCTGCGCTGACCCGGATCTCCACGGGCAGGGAGACACCAAGAGACGAGGGTGAGAGCTCAAAAGTTTATTGAACCACGCGTGGGACCCCGCACCTAAGGCGGTTGCGGAGTGCCGAGCTGTCCTTACAAGCAGGTTTATAAAGGCAAAACCCACAAAATTAGGGGGAGGCAAGCGAACTACAGAAGCTAATTGCATTGGTTAATAGGGGTTGACCTTTACATTGATTGGCTCAGTGCAGGGGGATTTTTCTGACAGAATAACATATTTCTGTAATGCTTGGGTAACCTTGGGGGAGCATTTTGTGGTCGTTAGGGGGTAAGAGGGAAACTTGAGCAAGCAGGTTACAGAAGCCAATAGCAATTGTTCCTTTGTCAGGATTGATTGAGGGCCACCTGGGGGTTGCTGAGGCTTTAGAGCAACCTTGTGGTTGCCTAGTTGCACATAACTTTCCCAGAACATTTAGCAACAGGTGAAACAAAGGGCTAAAATGGAGCCAGTCTAGCGTGGGGCTGGGTGTTGTCTTGGGACTTTTTATTTTTACCTTTACAGCTTCTCTGTTAGGCTGGCTTTGCTTCCTCCTTGCAGTTTTCCTTAGATGATGCACATTCCTGGCTTTTCCAAAATTCTGTGGTTTCCACTGAATAAGCTTTTCACTCACAGCTTTACATGCTGCTCTCTCAGGGGCACACTGCCTGGCCTTCTGAAATCTAGATGGAGGTCTCCTTAACCTCAGAACTCATGCTTTCTGAATGCACCTACAACCAGTGCCACATGAATGATGCCAAGGTCTGCTGCCAGCTGGAGCAATAGTCATGCTTTCCTCTCTCTTCACTCTAGAGGTCAAGTGCCTGGATTGCTGAACACTCTGACCCTGATCCTGAGTAATAAATTCTCCATGCTAGCACCATTCTGTAACCTGGTGTGGCCACTACTGTCATTTTGGAACATGGAGCTCTGTGACTTCTGGCAAAGTCCCTCACCTGTGCAATTCTGACCACTGCAAAGGATGGAGACCTGCCTCCTCCTCTGACACCCTCAAGATATCCTTTCCATTCTCCTGTTCCTTGTGGGAAATGGAGATCTCAGCTCTATCTTTGTAGTCCACAGCTTTATTGGAGCTTCCTTTCTGACCAAACTCACATTTTAAATCATCCTGCTGGACTCTTTGCTCTTCATTCTCAACATAAATCTGACTAAAAGCCCCCAACAATGGCCATGACACTCCCTCAATATTCAACTTCTTTGAGATTTTTTCTGAAAGATTAATCACTCTGCCATGCCTAATCTCTGCCTCAGACAAAGTCTCTGGACATGAAGAAAATGCAGACAAACTTTCTGCCGAGCTAAAATATACATCACCCCCTAAAGCACGTAGGTGGGCTGGTAGTTTGATCCCCTGACCTGCCATGCCAGCCCCACCCCCAGGGTTGTGCTGAGACAGCAAATGAGACTAGGCGTGGTGGTGAGCACCTGCAATCCCAGCATTTGGGAGGCTGTAAACAGAACGATCACTACAAGTCTGACCTAATACACAGTGAGACCCTGTACACCTGTTCATCCTGTCCTAAATTTTTAAAAATGTACATCATCTTGAGTCCAACAATGAATATAGTCCTTCTTCCCAGAAGAAGCCTCCCCAACCTAGCCTTTACAGGTAAGATTTCTGTCAGCCTTCTGGTCTTCTGATCTCTGACCACAATCTCCCATACAGAGCAACCAAAGCTGTTCCAGCACTGCTCTTGTAGGCTCCATCTCCAAATCTCTTCTACCTCTTCACATAAGCCATCCCCAAAATCTCACAATCCACATGATCAGGTCTAGCCACAGCAATGACCCCACTCTTCAGGTACCAAATTCTGTCTCCATTACTCTTCTCTCATTGCTGGGGCAAATACCCAACACCAGAATGAAAGGAAAGGTTTATTTATCTCACAGTTACTGGAGGTTTCAGTCCATACTCAGCTGGCTCCAAGGCAGAGTGGCACATGGCAGAGAGCAACTTTTCAAGGTGATAGCAGAGTGGAGAGCAAAATGGAGGAGTATCAGTAACAATGACTACATAGAGGAAGTCTTTCCCCTCCTATGTGTCCCAGGCAGAGTGTAGCACTCACACCCATAATCCCAGCAGTACTCATACCCATAATCCAGTGGATCATGAGTTAATCACAAACCATAGAAGTCCACCCCATAACTGCATGAGGCTTTGGGGGGGGAGGGACACAACTACACACAAACCATAACAAATATCAATTAAAGTAATTGAAAAATTCCTGCAAAAATAATTAATAAATCATACAGTTAAAATATTTATTCAGGTATCTTATGAATGGGGTTCATTTCAAATAAGGACTAAACATGAGTTGAAGAATAATAAAAGAAATCAACAATCTAATACACCGCTGACAAAAAAGTCTTCCCTTATAACATTGACATTAAAAGTGAGGAATTGAACCTCTAGTAGAATAGAAAGTCAAATTAAATATGAGTGTGTTTATGAGTTAGAGATTAGAGAAGTACAAAGACAAAATAATATAAAACTAGAATGGTAGAAGAGTTTTAAACTTAGATAACCTGGCCACAGCACCTGCCACATGTCTCCAAATTGAGACTCTATAAAGTAAAGTGGAATACCACCCTCCCAAAAACCTATTCAGCAAATCTACTTACCATGGCATTATGTCTGCATTACACAACAAGAAATTACAAAATACTATAGGTGTCAGTTGCAGGTAAACATTAAAGGAAACACAGTCATGAAAGAGAATGGCAGAAGGGCTAGAGAGATGGCTCAGTGAAATAAATGCTTTCCTGGCAAGCACAAAGGCTAAGTTCAATCACCAATTTCACAAAAAAAAAAAAAAAAAAAAGAGGATGACAATCAAAAGATGCTCTGCAAACTTAGTTTCTTATTTTTGGAATGGATTCAGTTGGGAAAGCCAATAAAAAAATAATTTCTTTGGTTCTCTCTTTATTGGAAATTTACATATATCCTCAACTTCAATTAATTTTTTCCAAAGATAATTCCATTTCAGAAAACATAAAGGAAGATTTTTTGTCAGTGGTGTGTTAGACACAGACTCTTAAGGACTAATTATTAAACACCAATTTTGCAAATTACTTGTTCAACACAGCCATTATTAAAATTAAGTCAGTGCAAGCAGGTTTAGAGTAATCTGGACATCATTTAAGAACTTTGACAGGCTCTGGGCAGCCTGTCGTACTCCAGTAAGCTCTGATCTTCCTTATCCCCCAGCACACAGGTCTAGTTTGTGCTGGTACTGATCCACACTGTTAAGTATTTAGGACTCTGAGTGGCTTGCCAGATGCAGGAGAGCTACAATCTGTGGGTCCAGGGCAAGCAGATGAAGAGCTTGGTCACTTGAGACATGCAAATAGAAACAACACTGAGATTCCATCTCATGCCGGAAATAAGAGCTAACATCAAGAATTAGCCACTAACAAATGCTGGAGAGGCTGTTAAGAAAAAGGAACCCTTCCACACTGTTGGTGGAAGTATAGACTGGTGTAACCACTATACAAATCAGTGTGGAGATTCCTTAAAAAGCTAACATTGGAGATCCCATTCAAGCCAGCTATTCCTCTCCTAGGTATTTTTCCAGAAGAAGTGAAAACTTCATACCACAGCGATATATGTGCATTCATATTTATAGCAGTGCTATTTGTTATAGCCAAATCCTAGAAACAACCCAGATGTCCTTCGATTGAAGAATGGATAAAGAAGATGTGGTATTTTTATACAACAAAGTATTAATCAGCTATAAAATAAGATAAATTTGAGTCCTTTGTCAGTAAATAGATGCAACTACAGAATATATTATTAAGCAAAATAAATCAGACCCAAGTGTACAAATACCATATTTTCTCCTTAGTATGAGAACCTGAAAGAGAAAAATGGAATCTGAAAGGTACAACACATACTGGGAAAAGGGAATGAACTTATTAAAAAGGAAAGCGCTACTGAGTTGAGGAGGACAGGACAGGGAGTGGAGGAAACAGATTTATCTATGTATGTAAGCAGAATGGTTTGGACAACTGTACTGTGCATTTCTACTGGTCTCTGGGAAGAAGCAGCTAATGCTTTAATTTGTCTCATTCAATTGTTTGTACCTTTTTTATTCCTAATTTCTTATACATTTCTTTTTTCTGTCTCTTCCAATTCCACATGCACACATCTGGTAATATGAATAACTGGTTGGAAGACAACACTATGCATTACAACAAATGCTGTGAAATTCATATTACTTTGTTAAGTAAAATTCTGTTACTTATAGTTTTTGTTTTACTTCTAATTTGCACACTTTTAAAAAAATAAAATGATAATTTAAAAAATAAATATATATGGAAAAATCCTCTCTGTTTGCTTCACCTCTGAAATCACCTCTGAGCTCGCAACTTCAACTCTAAGATAGCTAAATTGAACTCTGGCTCCACCGCTGTAACACCGCTGTAGTCTCAAGAAAATTAGTTATGTACTCCAAATCACAATTATGCGGAAGTAACGAGCAAAGATCAACCTCATTAAGTTATGAATTAAACAGAATGATATCTAGCATGTGCTTTGCACAAGGAATTTGTCAGATAAATTCAGCTGAGAGTCCTTTAAAATCAGAGATACCTTCTGATAATGCACTCTCAGCCAAGTTCTTATTTGCTTGGTACCACAGAATATTTACACAAATATGGATGACATAGTCACTCTGTCTTCATTACTCTTCTCTCGTTGCTGGGGCAAATACCCAACGCCCAAAATGAAGGAAGGAAAGGGGATTTTTTAGCTCACAGTTACTGGAGGTGTCAGTCCATATTCAGCTGGCTCCAAGGCAGAGGGGCACATGGCAGAGAGCAGCAGTTCATGGTGGCAGAACAGCCACAACAAAGAGCTATGGCTAAAGAAAGTCTGCCTCTGGGTCTATTAGATTACACTCAGGCTCTCTGCCCCAAGCTGGGGGAAGTACTCACATGCATAATCCCAGCAGTACTAAAACCCATAGTCCCAGCCTTGGATCACACATAATACCAGTGGATCATGAGTCAATCACAAACTCTAGGAGTCCTCACCTCATGACAACATGAGACTTTGGGGGGACAGCTAGACACAAACCATAACACTCTGCATGGTCTATTGATGCTGCTCTTGATAAGCAGTGGCCTTGTGTATCTCATGTTTACTTCCATGAAGTCAAGATACGGTACAAACACAAGATGTATGAGGATGTTGCAACTCTAATATTTCATCTTCTGTACTGTAAGTAAGTACCTTATAATAATGATTAAAAGTGCAATAGAGCAAATATATAAGCCAGTGACAAATAATTTATTATTATCAAATATCATTTAACTGTCCATGATACTGATAGCACAATATATTTGTTCACATATGCAACACCACAAACATGTGAGCGATGCGTTGCACTATGGCATACAACTATGACATCACTAGGCAACAGGAATTTCTTAGCTTCATTATAATTTTATGAGACCATCATTATATAGCTGGTCTATCATAGAACTAAGTACCTTTATGCTGCACAAGTATATTCTCATTCCCCTCAGTTTTTCTTGCAAAGTGTGAATATAACTGGGAATAGTACAAAGATCTCTCTCATTATTTTAAATAACCTGTTGCAAAGACAACAAATTCTCCCTATTAAGTGTTTTTCTAATAGAATTTAGTCATTAGAAATGTCAAGGATCAATGGAATCAAGTGCGTCCCAACATTTTCACATCATGACACATAAAAAATAAAAGTATCAATATGTTCCACTAGGATAAGCAGATAAGGCTGATCTCAGCCACAGATAGCAGGCTTATGGTTCGGTTCTCTATTTTATCCATTAGCTACACCATATATGAGCTACATTTCAGTTCATTTGAAACCTATGTGAAGTTAACTAATGAATCACAGTCCCCATGTGGAAGAACTCTAAGGTGATTTTCAAAGAATGTTCCCCAGGTTTAAAGTAAGAGTCACCACTTGTAAAAAATGCAGTCTCATTTTTTTGGGGGGGATGTTATTGCAAAAGACATGATTTCCTTCTTTTTTTCTCTGTGTATGTTTTTTATTTGTATACAGAAATGTCATTGAATTTTTAGCATTAGCTTTGTATCCAGCTATGCTACTGAATTGGTTATTAAGCCTACAAGTCTTTTGGTGAAGATTTTAGGATCTTCTATGTAGTATATCATCTGTGAATAATGATAAATCAATTTCTTCCTTTCTAATCATCATTCTTTATATCTCTATTTCTTTCCCTCTCTCTCTCTCTCTTCCTCTCTCTCTCTCTCTCTCTCTCTGCCCCCGTCTCTCTTTTGTTTAATGGCTCTGGCTATTGTCTCCAGAACTATTTTGAGTAGGAGTGGTAATAGTGTCTGGTTACTCATTTTAAAATCCAAAAAACTAAAATACTTAGGAATCAATATGACAAAGGAAGTAGAAGATCTAAACACTGAAAATTATAGTACTCTGAAAAAAGAGATCAAAGGGATCTCAGAAAAAGAAAAAAAATAACCCTTGCCCCTGGATAGGAATAACAAACTGTTAAAACGGCCTGCTACCAGAATTCTTACATAGATTCAATGCAATTCCAATTGAAATCCATTAAAGTCTTCTCAGGGTTTATCTTGTAGTCCTGTACATTATTCTGTAGTTCCTTTGTCTGTGTCATCCATGTGGATGAGTCACGGCCAATGCTTGACCAGATTGCTCTCTGTGAGAGCCTGAGAGAAAGTTTTCTCTTCATGTGACTCTCCCCAGGCACACTATAGAACTTCAATCTCTTTCCTCTGTGGCTCCAC
>PVKA01041575.1:5745-18101 GCA_004027165.1 Ctenomys sociabilis | reverse complement strand
CAGCCCTTTAGACCAATTTATTTTATATCCTTTTAAAATATCATCCAACAAAGGACAATGAAGTTTACAGCTGGGACAAGTACACATAACTCGGAGGCATCTCTAGTCCATCGTGCCCACTGAATAACAACTTTGCTGCTGAAATTTCTTAAAACTTACCAAACTAAAACAAAAGGCTGAATGATACAAAAGGAAGAGTATTTCAGTGTAACTGTCAATTGGCTTTTTTAAAAAAGGAAAAACATTGTTTCCCCAGACCAGTAAATAAGCAGGAGCTACATGCAACACTGTGAATATTAAGACACGTCTCAAGTCTTCTCAAATGAGTCCAAGGTGGGATGGAGCAGGGGAGGAAACTGGTAGAAAAACATTGCTATAGACACCATGACAAACAATAAATTTAGATAATTTAAAATTTAAAAAAAAAAGGCAAGAGGCAGCATTTCAGCAGCAAAGTGCTCAATAAAAAGTATATCGTAAAGGGTATAAGAAAGTTGGGATAAGAGGGCAGAAAAATGGGTCATCAGGATAGGTGAAGGCCTCAAAGGAAATACGGCGTCGTCGTTCTGGGAGGAATAACACGTTCTGAATCTGGAACTGCCCGGAATAACTTTGGTTCTCTTGTATTCACATCTTTGAAGACCATGATGGAAGCTATATTTCCACAGCGATAGCAGTAGTTAGGAGCAGACCACACGGTGACCAGCTTCTCATCAAACATAAATTTATAGCCTTCATGAACAAGCTGATGTGCTCTGCAGATGAGTTTTAAATTGTTGATATGAACAAACTCATTTGTGACCTTTGCTCCAAAAAGCCAACCTGCTCCTCGAGGACTGATTGCCCAAGTATCCACATCTTCAGGGTCTGACCAAACCAGGTCACAAAATGCTCCTTTATGAGGAATTTCTTGGTTCCGTTCAATGGTTCGAATTTGATCCAGTGTTTTGATATCAGGTGATAAACCACCATGAACACACAAAATCTGCTCATCTATTAAAGCTGCCACTGTGAGCATGTCAAAAACTTTGGTACAGTATCTCCAAGCATTAGCATTTCCATATTTGGTTTGGCACTCATCATAAAATCCATACACCTGTGTTATTTGTCTACTTTCATGATTTCCTCGTAAAAGTGTAGTACGGTCAGGCCACTTAGCCTTTAGTGCAAGAAGATAAGTGAAGGTCTCCAAACTATAGTAACCTCTGTCTACAAAATCACCCATAAATATGTAGTTTGTGTCAGGAACCTGACCTCCAGTTCTGAATAGTTCACAAAGGTCATAAAACTGTCCATGTATGTCCCCACACACTGTCACTGGTGTTGACACTGGCTGAACGTTGGATTCCTCCAAGAGAAGATCACAAACATAGTCACATAGCCGCTTCAGGTCGTTCTCTGGCAGATATTTGCACAGCCGCGCTATCTCTACATACTTATCCAGATCTAGCGGCGCCATTTTAGAAAAAACAAGCCGCGGTTGCGGTAGCGGCAGCAGCGGCGACGGCTGTAGTAGCGGAGGCAGAAGCGGAGGCCAAAATCGGCTACATTTAGATATTTTAAACGCTTCCGACTAGGTGAAAAGGACACAGAATCCAACTGACAGAAATCCCAAGGCCAAAGTTGGGAGGATTTGAACAATAAAATAGAGTAGTATTGGGCTACAACCTATGATATAAACACCTGTGAGCTCACAGTCATGTAAATAGATGAAGGAGGGAGAACAGACAAATGTGTTTGTAGAATTCCAAAGAATTTATGTTGACACTTGGCACTTAGCCAGCTAATGCCTGCTCTTCCACTGTGGGCTGTGGATAGTGACATCTTTCCAAAGAGAACAATGTGGAGGGAAAAATAATACAAGAATAAATTTATAATGGTGAAAAGGAACACTACCTCAGCCTAGAGAAGCAAAATTAACATCAATAGTGATGTGTCATGTTGATGGGTTGTGATGACAATGGCACTTTGCCTCTGTGATCAGCCTCCCGGAAACATACAGTGCCAACCTAATTATGAGGGGATACCAGACAAATCCCAGCTGAGGTTTATTCTATTCAATTTCTGTCACAGTCCTGCTAGTACTCCTAAAAACCATCAAGGTCATCAATAATGAGGACAAGTCTGAAAAATATCACAGCCGAGAGGAGCCTAAGGAGATACAACAACTAAATATAATACAGGAAGTCATCCCAGCACAAAAAGATTTAGGCAAGAATTATGGAGATTAAATGAGGTACGGACCTTCGTTAAACTAATCAACATCAGTTTATGAATAATAATAAATGTACCATGTCAAGGCAAAATGTTTAATAATAGGGTTACTTGGTATGAATATAGGGGAATTTTATACTATCTGCAATTTTTCTGTAGATCTGAAATGGATCTGAAGTATGAAATTTATTTTGAAAATCATAATACATGAGAAAAAAATGCTTGGGTGGAAAATGACAGATTTGGAAGAATACTGGTTAGTCAAAGCCAATTTTTCACCACCCAGAGGGGGAAAAAAGATTTCCTGTGTGGGAGAGACAAGGAGAAGAGAAAAATTTACATTTCCCAAAGAAAGGCACCCATGCCATGCCCACTCGGCTCCAGGCTAAATTCAGAGAAGTGTGCGGATTCTATCTTGCATCTCTAAGGACAAAAACTGACCAGTCTTCAGTGTATTATGCGAGCAAGGTAGTAGAAATAACTGTGAGGAGATCTCTAGGTGGCTCGGCCTGAGGCAGCTTCACAGTCACTGCATGTCCCAGCACAGGGCAGACAAAAGCCAGTAGAACATTCCCCTCTGTAACTGGGAGTGTGCAGAGATGGCCCAGGTACCAGCAAGTGGTGACAGACTTGGGGTTCGCACAATGACTAGAGACTGGGTAACAACACAAATATATAAATGAATCCACAGTAGGCAAATGGCAAGACTCTGTATGTTCTCCTTCCAAAATCTTGGCCATTTGTAATCCTCATAGGCTTAGGTAAAATCTCAAGGCTTTCCTCGTGACAGCCTGCCCTGTGTCCTCCACACGCACTTTAATCTTGCTTTTATCTCTTTTTGTTGACCCAAGCTCACCATGTGGAGCCAGTTTTTCCCTTTCTCTTCACTTTTATTTTATCAAATAAACTTTACCACTACCAAAAGAAATCTCAAGGAAAGAGAATAAAAATCTCAGTGGTGGTTGGTACTTGCCAAATTAACTAAGGTTTAGATCCTATTTCGTAGAGGAACAAAGGCCAGCTACAGAGAAATAAGATATATATTTCATGCTGCCAAGTGGATGAGTTCACAATTCATAAGTATGAGCAGTGAGCACAAAGAGAGAGTTAGGCTGATCAAAGTGTTGGGCAAATGATGCATGCAGGTTGAGGAGCCTGAATTCATTTCCTACAGCTGTCATAACAGTTTACCAAAAAAGTGAGCAGATTAAAACAATATTAATATAGTTTCTCACACTTCTGGAGGCTACAAGTCCAACATCAAAGTGTCAGCAGGACCATGCTCTCACTGAAGGCTCTAAGAAGGATCTTGTGTTGACCTCACTTGGCTCAGGGTTCACGAATCCAGTCTCTGCCTCCATCCTTACATAACCTCCTTCCTCTTGTGTCTATATCTAAGTCCAAATATCCTTTCCTTTCTCTTACGAAGACTCCAATTACCAGACATAGGGCTCACTTTAATACAGTATGATATCATCTTAACTTGATTTACATGTGCAATGATCCTTTTTTTAAATAAAGTGGTATTCAAGGTGGGAAGTTGGCTTAGGATTTCAATGTCATGGAAAAGAAATCTGACCTTCAACAGAACTGGGTGGCCAAGAAGAGACCAGCAGAGTTGGGAAGTCACTGGCGTCCTTTGACAATGTTTCAAAAGTAGAGCAAGGGCAGGCCGAGGTAAGAAGTTATACAATGAAGGCAACATATACTTTGTTCAAAGGTAATTGTTGGAATTAAGGATATTTGAATATAACTTTCAGTTTTATAATATATTAAAGTGCTACTTAAAATAGGTAGTTAGTCCTTTTTAAACTTCTGGCCCCTGTCAAACTTTTAACTGTAAAGCAGGTAAGCATGTCTGACAGTTTGGAAAACATTCCTTTGTGACACAAATTTTTACCAAATAATTATTGATGCATTCTTCTGGTAATTACAAAGCTTCATTCTACTGTAGTTTTTAAAAATTATTTGTTTATGGTGAATACATTCAAAATTCATTCTTCTGTTTTGAAATATCTAACACCAGAAAAGCTAGTTAATTTTAATTGGAACAAAACTTTAAATGTAAAAATAGCCACAACTATCTCAGAAAAAGGATGGATACAGTGAGGAGAGAGAGCTTCTAAATATTATATAAAAATAAACCTTTGAATAAATTACCAAAAAAGTTAAATTCCACTTATCCAATGACAGGGATTTAAAAATGATCATTAATCTGGGGAGATTGGGGGCGATGTGAAGAAAAGAACAGGCCTGGCTGGGGGAGACTGGATGACTTCCTGGAGGAAATGTGCGTGTCACTGTCCCAGCTGTTCCCTTTCTAGAAACATTCAGAGCAAGTAGTTAGGAGGAGAAGCAGTAAGTTAGTTACAAGAAGATTAATTATCATATTTAAAAATTAAAATTAAAATCCACTTAATTTTGTAAAGTAGGGGATTAAGTTATGTCCCTAAAACATGCGGTAACCATGACAAATGATACCACGGGCATCTATGTTCCTGGATATGGCAACTTATTCCTCCTTTTCCATTTTTTCAAGTTCTAGCCATGAGAGCTGCTTTGCTGCGCTATGTCTTCCTGTCATGATGCATTACCACCAGCCCAGAGCAACCAGGCCAAGTTCATAAAAAACTGTGAACTAATGTAAACCTTTTCTTTTTTGTGTGTTTGGCTTTTTGAGACAGCATCTCACTATGGAGCTCAGGCTGGCCTTGAATTTGTGGCAGTATTCCTGCCTCAGCCTCCCAAGTGCTGGGATGACAGGCATGAATCACTATGCCTGGCCAAACCTTTTCTTCTTGTAAAGTGATCTTCTCAGGTACTTGTTACAGTGACGCACACTAGCCAATGAACACAAAATCAGAATATTCTGAAGTCCTGTATATATATCTCTCTTTTGACCTCAGCATTTTTGTTATTTATTGTGCTTTGAAAGAACACCAGCTCCTTTCTGCTACCCCCAGTGATGGTCAGCTGCTGGTTTTCCTGGTTACTGTGGAACTCAAGGGAGGTGCTGAGAGAGGGAATTAGAGCATAGCCATGCTTCTTCTTACCAAGGTGAAGCCAAATTTTTTTCAAAAAGGAAGTGCTTTCTGTTTGCCTCAAGCCTTTGCTTTATTTTAACAGTGCTGAACAAGTTGATGATGGTCATTTGTTCAGTGTTCTCATAGCTTTCGTTGAGTGGAGAAATTTTGGAAGTTTTTACACTGACACTTTCACTGATGTCACCTGCTTAGACTTTTTTAAGCTTAGATTTTTTTGAGAAGATTGAGGTTAATAGTATGAAATTTTATTGAGAGAAATACAAAGATAGGAGGGGACCTGAAAAATGGGCTTCCCTAAGCTTAGATTTTGAAATTGAATGTAACTATCCAATGTATTTGACACACTGAGAAAGATGGATAAGTGACTGTTTATACTGTGTATATAGAATACTGATGTGGATCTTCCAAAAGCAAACTGTTTTATTGTGCAATGAAATGCTGAAGAAAAGGCAAGGAGGAAGCAAAGACTTGCTCTGAACCCTGGGCCACAGTGATGGGTATCGCTGGGAGCTGCATCAGTCTGGGAATGGGTTTGTTTAGATATTAAGGGAAGTAGGAATAAACATCCATATTCCTCAAATACTGTTAATAAAAATCAAGAATGTTAGTTGAGTTAAGGAAGGCTGGATAGCTGTATTAAAGAGGACCGAGGAATGTTTTCCTTTGAAATTTCAATCTGACTTAGTACTTGGAACCCATCCCTTACTTTATAATTTTTGCCTTTTCTTTCTTTTCAGTGAAACTTTACACTAAACCTCCCATAGACTGTTGTCTCTTTTAACAATCTCCAGCCTTCAGATATTTTAGGATCTTAAGGAGGTGCACGTGGGCATTCTGTCCTCTGTCCAGCAGGTGATTCAAATCCACGTGAGAGTAGTAGGTGCCCTCTAAAACAATGGCAATCATCAACTCTTCCTTGTCGTCATAGTTCAATAATAAATGATTCTCTTATGTGTGGTACACTGCCAAGAAAACACTCATACTGACAACCATCTCCCAAATTTGGAGGTCATGCACTGGTATAATTTGTAGTCATCAGAATAGTTAACCATCCATCTGTCTTGGGAACTCTTTAAGATCTACAGTGGAGATGAACTTGGGCTGTGCCATGAGGACTGAGCCCAGCATGCTGGCTACAGAGCCTTTCCTTTCTTTCCAGCATGCTGGTCATGAAACTGATATCATAACAGTGAGGGATTCCTTCAGATCCACTTTAATTTGAAATATCCCAGACAAATGAGTAGATAGACTGATGGATGACACTCACAGGCAGACGACAGACAGATATATTTTTAGGAAATGTCAGCACATTTCCTTTGATGCTTGGCACCATTCCATCTTGCAGGCTTTTCCAGAGTGTTTCATGTACACACTGAACCGTGCCTTCAACACCCACCCAGGAGCACAACTTCACTTTACCCTTCACCTCTTGATGAAGTAGAGCCAATATTGAGGACTTCAGACCTGCTCAGGACTTTCAGTTGCTTTCACTAGAAGGCAGTTTAACATGGTGCTATGCTGATGCTGCATAGCCTGCGGAGGCAGATTGGGCAGGACAGACTTCAGATGCAGAATGTGTCACTTTTGGCATCCCCCAGTGTTGTGCTCTGCCTCCATGCTTGAATTCCTGCACCTCGAGGTGGTATAGTGCAGTTGTCCTCAGCAACTATAGTGAGGACACCTGAGATCCTGGACGCCAGGCACCTGCACTGCTTCTCACGCTGGGCATTCTTCTGCTCTGAATGAATCATTATAACTCACCTTGTGGATGGCTGATCAGAAAATAGAATTCCCTAAAACCTAATGGTTGAGTGAGTTTCCCCACATGCTAAAGCCATTGTATCAGTGGATTTGAAAAGCTTTTGGCTTCAGAGGTTGAATCCTTTACTCACATGAAAAAATACACCAAGCTTCGTGTTGAAAACAAAAGCAAACTGAAGGTGCTCTGTGTGCAGCATGTGAGGGAGGGGAGGTTTGCAGCCATGCGCATCCTGTCTGCAGCAGTCCTTGCTGAAGAATTATGGAACTCTAAAAGTCCAAAGAACAGAGCTGGGAAGTCTGTGATCTGTTTTGTCACCTTGTCTCATGGGCAACATTCTCTTACATTCTTGACACCATGGGAACATGTAAAAAGATGTCTAACTTTGCCTTTGTGTGTTGTCAACAATGTCAACATATAATCTAGAAGGTGTCCATTTTGCATTATACAGGTTGTAAGCTCAGCTGGGGAACTCAACAATGTATATGTTTAGGAATTTTTTCACCTGAGAATGCAGTATGCACATCTATTTAGCTAGTGAAGTTGTAAAAGGATAGTTACTCTCCAACACTGAAGTATATGAGGGACTTATTTTCAATATATTTATATTAATCTGCAGTCTTACATCTTTGAAGTTTTATTTAATTCAATTAATAGGCTCCTTCTGTAGATCAAGAAAGTCCTTTGATAAATACTGAGTAAAATGGATTGACAACTACTTGAGGAAAATAATAATCTAAAGGGAGGCTAGTGAGATAGCTCAACCAACTAAGCACCTGCTTAGGCAAGCACAGGGACCAGGGTTTGATCCCTGGCATCACATGGCCACCCCCAGGCACACTGAGTCAGCCACCAAGACCAGACATGAAGGCATATGCCTGTGATCTCAGCACTGATGAGGTTGAAAATAGGATCACTATGAGCCTGAGCTGCATGGTGAAACCCTGCACCAAATACATATATAAATAAATAAATAAATAAATAAATAAATAAATAAATAAAGTAGAGGGAGGCAGACAAGTGAACAGGCACTTTCAGTGGGATAAAAACCATACTCTAAAGGCACAAGAAAGGCCAGGGAACCTCTATGTGGGTTTTCACCTGTATCATCTTGGGACGGAGGAAAAGCTTAAGTCCTAGGAGACAGTCTACTCTCCCTTAAAAACTAATATAGTCATTAATTTTAATTGGCAAATACAGACTATCTATGTTCATCATGAACAATATATTTTGAAATGTGCATACATTTTTCAATGGCCAAATTAAGCAAATCAAAATACATATTACTTCTAACAAATGATTTTTGTGATAAAAATCCCTAGTATATACTCTCTTCGTTATTTTCAAGAACACGACGTATCATTCTTATTAATGATATGTTAATAAGGTCACCATGTTGTACAAGAGACCTCTTCAAGTTATCCTCCAGCCTAAACAAAATTCAGTTTTGGTTCATCAACATCTCCTCAACCCTTTGCTTCACATTTCCTTTTTCTTTCCCTCTTTTATTTTTTCTTTCTTTTTCTTTCTATTTTTTGATACAGAATTTCTCTAAATTGTTAGATTGCCTCATCTGGGCTCCGATTTGTGATCCTGCTGTATAAACCTCAGACAACTGTGGAAACAGGGCGGGGATTATAGATATACCACCATACCTCATCCACATTTATTCTTTTTTTTAAATTTTCTTTTATACAGAGTCTCACTACATATTTGGGCTATTAGTGATCCTCCTACTTCAGCCTCCCCAGTGCTGGGATTATAGGCATGTGCCACTACACCGGGTGAACCCACATCTTTTCTTAAAATCATAAGACCCTCTCACCTAGAAAAAACCCCAAGAAATATTTGGTAGGCTTTATTTATAGTTAGCTTTCATCTACCAAAGTAATCTTATCAGAGAGTTTAAAATTCACTTCTCTCTTTTTGTATTCATTATTCTAAGAACTAAGACAAGTTCTGGCAAGTCACAGGAGTGTGACCCTTCATACAAGCAAATAAAGAAAGAGAAATTCTTGTTCTCTATGCTTGAGCAACTAGAACAGTAATAGGAGAAATTCCTGTAAGTGGTTTTTATTTCTGATCTTCTTAAAGTGTAATTAGAATGAGTGATCTATCGTCTAGGTTACAATATTTGCTAGTAAACAACTTATTGATATGTTTCTTCTGTAGCACTAGATAAGAGTGATTAAAATGTATGAGGCAGTGTTTTCTGGACTGACTCATTCAAATATCATTTTAGATGGTGAGCACTGAATTGGAAAAAAGAAAGCCTGCCTCGCTTCAATATACTTAAAAACATCTATATGGGATGTCTCCTATAACAGGATTTGCACACACTTCAGAAGCCTTCATTAACTTGGTAACACTAAGAAATTATTTCCTGTAACACCCATTTAAATGAATGAGATGTTAGGAGCTAAAACCATTTTGACCACAACTTTGGAGTTCTTAGTTTGATGGTACTCCTGGCTTCCTCATACCCATTACCAATTCTTAATTTAGTTGGAGAAAAACAGAAGGTGGAAGTCTGGGGAGCTGCGGTGGAAATGGGAATTACAATGGCTGGTGTGTACTGAGAACATAGTTTTGTAGGGCTTTCAGCTCAACTATTTGTGAATAGTGCTTGGCAGTTGAGCATCCCTGCCTCCAAGTATCTCACAACCAGGGCCTACCATTAACTTGGTTAGTCCTGAGTATTAAAGAATGAGAATGTCACAAACTAGAAAGCTTAACAGTGGTACATTCTTTCACTTGTTGTCTTTCACAGTACCTTGTGTTATGGTTTGTGTCTAGTTATCCCCTGGAAGCCTCAGTAAGTCATGGGGTAGACTTACTTCTAGAATTTGTGATTCATTCATGATCCAAAGCTGTGACTATGGGTCTGAGTACTGCCGGGATTGGATGTGAGTGCTACATCCAGCCTGGGGCAGATAAGGAGGAGATTTGCTCTCTGCAGCCATTGGTGCTATTACTCCTGCCTTTTGCTCTTTCTCTTTTGCTGCCTTCTGCTGCTATGAACCGCTGCCCTCCGTCATGCGGCAATTTTCTTTGGAACCACTTGAATATGCACTGAATCTTCCAATAACTGTGAGCTAAATAAACCTTACCTTCCTTCATTTTGGGTGTTGGATATTTGTCCCAGCAACAAGAAGAGCAATTGAGACACCTTGATTTAGGCCATTTATTTGCACTAATTAAAGAGAAATGTATAGTTTTCAAATGAATGTGGCTGAAAAAGATGCCTACAAATGCAGTTGTAAGTAGTATGACACAAGAAGTTAAAATTCACTGTCCAAAATGTGAAAACAAACCTGCACAATATTAAATGAAGTTTAGAATCATGAAATATTATAAATAACTTTATAATGTTGCTAAACCTAATAATAAATTTTATAGTAGCAATTTGTAAATATTTTAAATGAGTAATAACAGGAAATGTCACATATTAAATTTTTTAGGACTGGACTAATGTGGTTTGCTAGCAGAAATTATTTTTTCAATATTATTGTTAGAAAAAAATTACAATTAATAAGCCATTGATACAATTTGAAAACTAAGAAAGAAAAACAAAAATAACTTAAATATATATGATAAATATAACATAAATTAATGAAACAGCATAAATATTTTTAGCAAGAATTAGCAAAGTCAGTTTGGAGTGTGCATGTGTGTGTGCATGTATTTGCGTGTGTGTGTGTGTGCACATGCACACACATGTGTATATTAAATCCAGGGTCTTCATACTGAGCTATGTCCTCCAATCTTTTTTTCTTGAGACAAGGTCTCACTGAATTGTCCAGGGTAGGCTGAAACTTGTGTTTTTACTGCCTCAGCCTCCCTAAGAGATGGGATTACAGGTGTGAGTGCACAAGACCAATCAGAGGTTAGCTTTTTAAAATTGGCATTCCTCTACTGAGATTAATTATGGAAGAAGAAAACCAAAATAATCAATATGAGGAATAAAAAGGAATGCTATTGCAGTTGTTACAAACATTAAAAGCATAGTAAATAGATATAAAGAATTTTATACCAATAACATTTAGAATTTTTAAAAATACAAAATAAAAACCTACTCAAAAGAGAAAAGCAATAAGATCTTATAACTATTAAAGAAATTTAATAAGTGATTAAAAATCATTACATACACACACAAAAAAAAAAAAAACCTGAAAACTCTAGCGCTATATGGGTTCTATAAAACACCAAAAGTAAAAGCAATTCTCATCATGGAGAATTTAAAAAATAGAAACCATTCTTTATTAAGGCCTCACTTTATTAAGGTATCATAATTTGGTATAAAAATTCAACAAAGACTGTGTGGTACAGAAAAATTCTGGAAAATATAAACTATTAGCAATTCAGAAATATTTTAAAAGGTTCATGTTTCATAAACAAGTTTTATTTTTAGGAATGCAAGCTTGACCCACTATTAGAAAAGCAGTGAAGCAATTGACCACATTATTAATTTAAAGGAGAAATATCCCATGATAAACTCAATAGATGCTGACAAAGCATCCAAGAAATTTAGTATCCCATCATAATTTTATTGGCAAAGTAAAAATACGAGAGAACTTCTGTAAACTGATCAAGGAGGTTCATAAAAATTTTAAAAGCAAAAGCATTAGACATTTTCAGGAGTGAAAGAAAAAGCATCTGCTCTCACTCCACTGGTCTTCACCACGGATCTCTTACCCAGCACAGTAAGACAAAAGCAATGATACAAGAATGAGGAATGAGGAATGAGGCTCGGAGTACAGCCAGCTCAGTGGCAGAGGGCTAGCCTTGGAATGTCAGCTCTGGGTTCAATCCTTTGACACCACGCACAAAAGAAGGACAGAAAACAGAGGAGAGAGAGAACTACCATGGGAAAAACAAAATCATCCTTAGTATTTTCAGATCATATGATTGTATATATAGAAAAACCAGAGTCTACTGCTAAATTGTCAGACACAGAGTTGATCAAGTTATGAGATATTGAATATATAAACACAATGCATTTGAACATCTGGTGCTACCAGAAAATGTGTTAAGAAAAACATTCCATTTACTTAGCAAACAAGATTTTTTTAAACAAAGGAATTACGAAATTTAAGGAACAAAAGATGCAAGTATTGGGGCAGTGAGATAGTGCAGCAGACTAAAGCACCTGCTTAGGCAAGTGTGGGGACCATGGTTCAGTCCCCAGCACCACATGCCATACCAGCCCCACCCCCCCATGGCAGCTGAGCCAGCTGAAGTCCAGGCATAGTGGCGCACACCTGTAATCCCAGTGCTGGGGAGGCTGAAAACAAGAGGATCACTATGAGTCCAAGCTGCATAGTGAGACCCTGTACCAA
>PVKA01041574.1:0-18003 GCA_004027165.1 Ctenomys sociabilis | reverse complement strand
TACAGATATTTTCTCTTAGTTCAATGTGAAGAAAGGTTAGTACTAATATTGTTAAGACAAGATATGTGTGCATCTTGTCCTCTGAATAACTACAACGAGGACAACAATATGTAATGTATTAATTATTGAAACTGTCCTACTAACCTGTTCTCAAAATGTTTTATTGCTATTTTATCTTTTTTCTCATTAAAATGAATTAAAAAATTAAAAAATAAAGTTTGATAAAATTGAACAGAGATTCTGTGTAGTCTACGACTTCTCTTTGTGGGGAAACTTTTATTACTTCTTCAATTTCATTGCTTGTCATTAATCTTTTTAATATTTTGTATCTTCTTATATAAAAGCTGAAATGGCAATTGATTTTAGTAGTTTATATGTGTCCAGAAATTTACCCGTTTCTTGTATATTTTCCAATTTATTAGGCTACAACTTTTCCAAATATTTCCTAGTGATCCTACGGATTTCAGTAGTACATTGTAAATTCATTTTTTTAAAAATCTCTGCCTCTGTGCATTAGAATTTTCTCTCTTCCTTTGGTTCATGTGTTAAAGAGTTCATTGGTTTTGCTTATCTTTGTAAAAAAAACTAATTCTTCGTTACTCCTCTATATTGTTCTCACTTTCCAATTTTTTCTGCTCTGATCTTTTAATTTCTCCCCTATACTCTATTTCTGCTTTTCTAAGACCTTGAGATGCATCACTAGGGTATTTATTTGAGCTCTTGCTTTTCAGTGCAGTACTTATAGCTGCAAGCTTCCTGTTTAGTCCTGTTTTCCCTTTCCCTCAATCCATATGGGTCTGTATAGTCTGTCCTTTCTTTCACTGTGGCTTCCTAGTTTTATTCTGTTATAGCTAATAAGTGGCAAGAAAATGTTTATTATTTTATATCTGTTAAGACTTACTTTACGACCTAATATGTCACCTGTTTGGAGAAAAAGTTATATATGCTGATGAAAAGAACATTTGGGGGCTGGCAAGATAGCTCAGCAGTCTAAAGCACCTGCTTAGGCAAGGCTAAGCAAACACAAGGGTTGCAGTTTGATCCCTGGTACCACATACTGCATCAGCCCCTACCCCTAGGGTGGGCTGAGCCTGCCACGAGAGAGACAGAGAGAGAGAGAGAGAGAGAGAGAGAGAGAGAGAGAGAATCAGGCATAGTGGTGCATGCCTGTAACCCCAGTACTTGGGAAGCTGAGGCAGAAGAATTGCTGCAAATTTGAGGCCAGCTTTGGCCTCAATGTGAGTTCAGGGATAGCCTGAACTATACAGCAAGACCTTATCTCAAACAAACAAACAAACACAAAGAATGCTTACTTTGCTGCTAGTAGGACGGAATAGTCATAGATGCCTGTTAAGTCTGTTTGATCTACTATCTAATTTAACTCTGATGTTTCTTTGTTGATTCTTTGTGTGGATGACCTATTGGTGAGAATAGGCCACTAAAGTCACCCAATATTACGATATTGGGACCACATCTCCCTTTATGTCCTATAGAGTTTGTTTTACAAAATTGGGTGCTCCAACAATCAGTGCATGTATATTTATAATTGTTATTTTTTGATAGATTGGGGGTTTTTTTCTATATCAATATGACTCCATCTCTTTTGGACAGTTTCAGCTCAAAATCTGAAAAAATTAATCTTGGTTGGTAAACAGTATTCTTGGCCTGGGATTTGATCCCCAGGCCTGCCATGCCAGCCCTACCCCAGGGACACACTGAGACAGCAATTGAGACTGGGTGTGGTGGCATGTGCCTGCAATTCCAGCTCTTGGGAGGCTGTAAACAGGGGATCACTATGAGTTCGATCTAATAGTGAGAGCCTGAACACCCTGTAGACCTTTCCCTAAAAAGATACAAAAAAAAGTATTGTTTATTAGAAAAATACTGAGTTTTCTTAATAAGTAGAAGCTCTTACTAAACAATTGCCTTCACTCAGAAATGCCAATCATGAAAATTTAATTGTTTATGTCCTTTCATGTCAAGTGTGGTGGTGAACACCTATAATCACAGTACTCAAGACACTGAGGCAGATTTGCTGTGAGCTCAAAGCCAGCCTTGAGCTACATAGTGAGTGTAAGGCCAGCCTGAAGGACACAGCAAAACCCTGTCTCAAAAATACTCTTTCAAGTGTACAAAGATATATTTATAAAGCTATACACTGCAGCAGTATATGTAATATGATAGATTAAGAGTATAATTGCTCACCATCCTGAAACGTTTAGTGGAAAACTGTGCAGCTATTTTTAAAAATGATCCACTAACCTAGAAAGATATCCTAGAAATGTCTTTAAAAAAGCAAAAAGAAGCACTATTTTACATTAAGCCATCTTATTAAACATTTTTATATGTAGGTGTGCATACAAATTCTGAAAAAAACATTTTACACACTTTTTTGTGTCTGAGGGTCTTGTGTACTATTTGATGGGGTTTTGTTTTTGTTTTTGTCTGTCTGTTTGTACTCTTTACATTTTGCTTGAAGTACTGGAAATTAAAAACAGGGCCTTTGCACTGAGCTATGACCCTAGGTTTTTCTTATTTTTTATTTTGGGGCAGAATTCTCTGTTGCATAAGCAGAACTGCAGCTCACTACTCTCTTGCCTCAGCCTCGTAGAGCACTAGGATTACAGGTGTGCACCACCATACCTGGCTCTATTTGGTGTTTCTTAATGGGCATGCAATATATGTGTGTAATTCTTTTTTTAAAGAAATGTAAAAAATAAATTGAATACTTGTCAAATTCATGAAAAGGAAAAGTTCTAAGAGTAAAGGTACAAAAACAAACTGGAAGGAAAATATTACCTAGTTAGACAACATCATGTGAAAACAACTATAGAGCTGGACACAATGGTGCATGCATATAATCCCAGCACTTGGAAAGCTAGAGCAGGAGGATCCTCAGAAGTTCGTACAAGAACTTATCTCAAGAAAACAAAGCAGGAGCCAGTGAGATAGCTCAGCAGACTAAATTGCCTGCTTAGGCAAGTACAGGGATCACAGTTCTATCCCTGGCATGCGGTGTTCTATCCCTGCCCAACCCCAGGGCAGACTGAGCTGGCCAGAGTCTGGGCATGGGGTACACACCTGTAATCACAGCACTGGGGAGGCAGAAAGCAGGAGGATCACCAGGAGTCTGATCTGCATAGTTAGACCCTATAACAACCAAATACATGAAAAAGCAAAAGAAAACAAAGCCGAAATTTATATCATAAAGTACAAAAAAATAACTGCACACACAGAAAACCATTCATATACACTGGATGAAGATGGAATTCATTGTAGTTCAGGGATAGAGCACTTGTGTAGTATGCATGTGCAAGACTCTGGGTTCCATCCTCAGCAATGGACAAAAACCAAACGAAGGTCCCTCTGCAGCTTATCTATATCATTACTGAAATAAATCAATATGACTCTAAGTAAGAACTTGATAGGTAAATGTTCCAAAGACATAAACAGTTCAAAGCACCCTGACATTTTCATTAGGAATGTGAAATATGAATTAATCACAGCCACTGCATGGTCATTTGCTTCCTGTCTGTCTCACACAGAATCAGGCAGCTTGGTCTTGGTATAAAGCAGTGGTGTTGAGTTCACAGTGATGCACTGCTCCACCCCTGCCGAAATACTGGCTCTTGGCGTCATGCAAGTGAGATGGCATCACTGTCCCAGGGCCACTTGAGTACATCTTGTACTCTGCCCTTGGGAACACAGTAAACAGGCACAGACCATGGCAGCCATGCCTGTCCAGAGCAGAGTGCCCTCTGGTTGCCATGGGAGGATGGCATGGCCCAGCTGAGTAACACCCAGGCTGGCAGCAGAAGGCAGCCCAATCTTCAGAGCTTAGCAAGATGAGGCCTTTTTCTAAGGAGAGCTGTTTGGCCCTGGGAAAGGAGTAGGACAAGGAATTTGCAGTCGGGCCACCTGAGGTCCTTCCAATTTCACCAGATACGAAGTCAACACATAATGCTGCAGCTTCCTTCTAGGTCTTGCTCCATTGCACTACTGGAGAAATGGGATGCTTGAAGCTTGAGCTATGTTCCAACTTAGAAGGAATCTAACTTTTGAATTAGCACAGTAAAATACTGCTTTTTATTTCAAATAAGCAAATATTTCCTAAGAGCATAACTTGTAGTGCTGTAGAAAAAGGGATGACTTCAAAGATTCTTCAAGAATCTGTGTAAACGCTTTGGTCAAGGAACAGTGCTTTTTTAGACTGCAGGAAAGGAAAATATCTCTTCACCAGAGTCTAGTACAAGCTCAGAATGAAAAAACAAGATAAAGTGTTTGTAGGGCTTTATCACCAAGATTGCGTGGTGATATGGCTTTGGATGTGTAGGTGATGCTTATGTGCTTAAAATATATGTGCCAGAAACATAATCCCCAGTGCAGTACTGTTCTGGTTGTGTTTTGTTTTTATGGTACTAGATAAATGGTCTATGGTCCTCCCAGAGAGCTATATCCCCCACCCTCTTTTATTCTTTATTTTGAGTCAGAATCTAGGTAAGTTCTTCAGGTGGGTCGCAAACTTGTGATCCTCCTACTTCAGCCTTCCAGAGTTCTGAGATTACAGCTGTGCCATGCTACTCCCAGACCACACACACACACACACACACACACACACGCACATGTAACTATCTTCATGCCTTTCCCCTTCCTGTCATGAGATCAGAAAGCAAGGAAGTCCTTCTCAGGTGTGAAACCCTTAGCCCTGGAGATCTCACTCTCTACAATTAAGAGAAAGACATCTCTATTCTCCTTAGGCAGTAGACACTTTGTGGCATTGTGACTTTGAACTGAAGCGCATAAAGAGGTGAGTACTTCTTGATTTTTAGGCATTAGCCCCTTCAGCACGGAAACTAATGTGTTGGCTCATAAGTTATTTCCTGGAGCAAGCAGCTAAGACAGTTTCAGTTTTTCTTCGAATTGTTTAGCAGAAAACTGATTATATGCTTCCTCCTTGAACTGTTTAGCTCACAAACAGGAAGTATAGCTGGCTCCCCAAATTTTTAATTTAGGCAAAGAAAAGTATGCCTGTACCCAGTACTGTTGAACAAAGAGGAAAAGAATCGCTTCGATTTTAATTATTTCATGAAGCCTCAATTATTTGTCATATTATACAATCCTGTCATAGGGATTATACCCACACAGTCCAGGCTGTATCATATTACTTAGTACAATGCTTTGATGATGTAATGTACTTAAGATTCCTTAAAAACGATTCAATCTAAGAATTCAACTTATAAGTGAAAAACAAATATTCTCTATGTTTAAAATATTCATTACAAAATAAGGTTCATTATAAGGTTGTAACAATATATCTCCTATTATTTTGGGTGAGCCAAAAGGATGATCCATCTATCTAAGTTTCTTTCTTTCTTTCTTTCTTTCTTTCTTTCTTTCTTTCTTTCTTTCTTTCTTTCTTTCTTTCTTTCTTTCTCTCTTTCTTTCTTTCTTTCTTTCTTTCTTTCTTTCTTGATATTTCAAACATTTTAAAGCCAGTGGAGTATGAATATTGAACAATAGAATGTAAATAGAATATAACAAAAACAATTTGAGTTTTGGTGGGGTTTTTTGCTTTTCTGTCTGTTGTTTTGAGGCAAGATCTCCCTATGCAGTTCACAATATAATGCAGGCTGATTTTAAAGTCTGAGCATGTGCCACCTCCTCCTTCCCAGTGCTGGATTACAGACATGTGCCACCCCACCTGGTTTGTGTATATTATTATACCAGAAACGTTTAACCCAGCCAGCCAGCATCCAGACACCAAGTGCAAAAATAGATTTGCCACCATCTACAGAATCATACTGAGCTTAACACCACTAATAATTTTTTCTCACTAATGTGTACCTCTCAATGGCTTGGAATTTGTGGGAGTCTTCTCTGGGTTACTCAGAACCTAGTCTGATAGACCAGCCATCATCTGGATTAATACCAACCCATGAGCAAAGACTGAAAAGAAAACTCGTGAGCTTCTCATATTAACAATGATGTGTCACTCCTGCCCACAAATCATTCACCAGAACAAGTTGAGCCACAGAATCAGAAGGGACCACCAAGTACAATTTTGCTTTATGACTGGATGGAGGAAAACAGAACATACAGTCAGAAGCATTAGTGATTACCACAGGATACCTATGGTCAGCAACAGCTCACTCACTCTTCTCCCTGGGCCCCAAACAATTTGTCGTGTCCCCAAGGAGATGACCCAAAAGTCTCATCTATTTGCAATATCAAACTCAATATCCCAAGATCTCACGAGTGTCTACAATTGGGAATGATAATGTGGATTCTCTGTACCATATCAAGATGGAAACTTTCTTTACCCAAACAGTGACTGTAGTGGCCGGGGAGATGGCTCAGTAGAATAAGTGCTTCCCTGGCAAGTGCAAGGGCCTGAGTTCAATCCCTGGCTCCACCTAAACAAGCAAACAAAAAAACCCAAATAGTGACTGCATTAGTCAGGAACTGAGGTCATAATACTGTGTAAGAAACCATTCCAAACTTCAGTAGCCTAACCTAATGAACATTTCTGTTTTCATCTGAGTGTGATTTTGTCCTGCTTCAAATATTTCCACATTTTCTCAGCCCATGAGAATGCTCATTCCATGAGAGTTTGCAGGAGCAAAAGAACATAAGCCAAATGCCCAACAAAGATTTTGCAATATATACAAAGCTTTTGCATATATTACACACAGTCATATTTCATTGGTCAAAGCAAGTCCCATGCTCACAAGTCACAAAGCAGGACAAGATTAAAGTTCACTGGGATAGAGAAATATACTCTACGGCACTGGGGAAGTGGAAGGGAGTGAAAATTTGATGAACAATAATATGATTGACAGTAGCCATGAATTTAAAATATAAGCTCCCTGTTCCTTATGCACTTGATGCACAGCAGTGGCACAGGTATAAGAGAAACACACAAAACCTCCAATTTGAAAGAGAATGAGTGGGAAATTAAGTCCAGTACACACTGGTCAGTATCAGGCTCTTATATAGCTCCTAAGGTGGCTCACAGTCTGGGATTTTTGTGATCGTTTGTTCCATCCCCAGAGTTTCTCTCTCTCTCTCTCTCTCTCTCTCTCTCTCTCTCTCTCTCTCTCTCTCTCTCTGTCTTTTCTTTTTTGAGACAGAGTCTTAATCTACAGTGCAGGCTGTCCTTGAGTACAGCAACAGGATCAAAGATTTCTTGAAAAGGAAAATACACTCCCCATGATGGGATCAAACTGGTGAGTAGAGCTGACAACTTTGAGGTTATTAAACAGGAGGGTTTGGAGTGGGATGGGGGGTTTGTATGAGGTTTAATTCTTGCTGATGAGCAGCTCACCTCTCCCCTTCCACTAAGCAGTGGAGTTTTTGACTTTTCATGGCCCTTGTAAGAATTGTCATGGAGTCCAAAACCCATAGTGTGAGATGGTCAAAACAGCACTGCTAATGGCAGAGTAATTAGGACAAGGGTGGTTGAAGGCCTGCAGGTCATGTGGTGGCACACGCTTCTAGGCTGGTTAGAGAGCCACTGTGTGAGTTCAAGGCCACCCTGGACTGCGAAGCAAGTCTCTCTCTCTCTCTCTCTCTCTCTCTCTCTCTCTCTCTCTCTCTCTCTCTCTCACACACACACACACACACACACACACACACATTATTTAGTAACTCATACCATCTAAGTATTTAAACAGAATAAGATTGAGGCAAATAAGTTTCAGTTAGTATGAAATAATTTACTTTATCAATTAATCTTAAACAGCTATCTAGTAACTTTCTGGGCCCAAAGGAAAAGCTTGCTTTCACACCTGTCCCTAGCAGTGCCTCTGGAGCTTTGCTTCCCAACAGTTCATCTGGAGGCTTAGAAGTGACTTGGATCCCCCACGACATACAACCCATTCGCCTTCTCCTTGCCCATAAACACTCTGGGTGCCACATGGTCCACTGGCTCCAAAGCATGCTCATCAAAAGTCATTTTGAAACTGTTCTATCTAGAGCCAAGTAAAAGGAGAGTATGCCACAAAAGGCACAACTACAACTAGGCCAAGTGTATTCTACAATGTCCAGTTTTTCTCTTTCAGTCCTGCACACGTTGTCCCAGCTACCCAGCTTTACTAACTTGCTCTATTTCTTCCTCATCAAGCCTTTGAAGCAAGCCCCTCCTCCCTCCCGGCCTTTGAAGTTCTTCAGAATAGAATACTAAGGATTATCTATTAACTGACCTAAAAGGTTTCTGAACACCCCAGAAAAACCAGGGGCTCTCTCCCAAGCCATGTTTCTAGCCACACGGCAGATGATCCTAACCCATTAGTGTAATTAACTACCCAACTAATATTTCATGAACATTTCCTATATTTAGGGCGCTAAGAGACTCTACAAAGGTAAAAATGGATTCAAGACCTCATCAAGATGTCAATCTAGTGTTACCTGCTCCTCTAACCCTGCACTATCCAGGTAGGTAACACATGGATATCAAGCACTTGAAATAGAGCTAGTCCAAGGTAAAATGTACTATGATTGGTAAAATATTCACTGGAAGCCAGGTGATGATGTTTTATACACCTGCAATCCCCAGCTTTCTGGGAGGCTGAGGCAGGAGGATCATAAATTTTGCCCTAGTAGGATTATAGGTGTGTTCCAAACTTTGATCCTTGCTTTTGAGCTCTCATTGTGAAATATCCAATTTGTCTTGGCCACCTGCTGTATCTGAGATGATAGAAGGAAACCTAAAAGAGGTTAGGACATAAGCAGGTGAACCACATGCTTTGGTAAGAGAAGGGAATCTCCCCAGGGAAGTTGTCCCTCCAACAGAATCAAACAGGAACTATAATTCTAAAGATGGACTGGACATAAGATCAAAAGTGATAGCTGTTCTTATCATGTGAATACAAAGATGCATTTAAAACCCTGTTAGTCTGGACATGGTGACACACACCTGTAATCCTAGCACTTGGGAGGCTGATGCAGAAGGATTGCTGAGTTCTAGATCATTTAAGATATATAGTGAGTTCTAAGCCTAGCTGAACTACATAGTGAGATGCTGTGTAAAGAAAGAGAGAGAAAAAGAGAGAGACAAGAAAGAAAAAGAAAGAAAGAAAGAAAGAAAGAAAGAAAGAAAGAAAGAAAGAAAGAAAGAAAGAAAGAAAGAAAGAAAGAAAGAAAGAAAGAACAAGCAAGCTGCTAATTCAGAAAGAATCAGAGAAGTCATATAGGGCAAAAAGAGAAGTCCAAGTGAATTTTTAACTTGGTTAGTAGAAAATTTTTGTGCATATACAGTACAAACCTAGATCTAGCTGCCAAGGAGCAACTGGCATGGACAGGACACTATTTCATTAGTCAGTCAACCTCAGATAATTGGTGCAAATTACAAAGACTTCAGAGAAACTCCCACACCTGTATGGCCTCATTGCTGGACACAGCCTTTGATCTGTTCTCCAACTGGTATCTACATGAGGATGGAAAAAATAAAGGCAGAGAAAAAAAAAGAGCCCCGAGTTATGAACATTCAATTGGCAATGTTTTAAGCACACTCAGGTGCTGAATGGAAAACCCAAGGCCAATCCTGGGGGAAAGAAAGTTTACTTTAAATACAAGAAAACTGGACGCTTGGCATACAACTGTCCCAAGCCACCACCCTGAGCCCACTCTGTGTGTTAAGTGGTTGATGTGCCTGACTCATAACACTGGAGGACTGACTGCCATCACTCCCAGAGAGGAGCTAGGCCAGCCAAATCCCTCACAACCTGCTCTGATGTAGAGCACTGAAGAGATAGGGCAATCTGCAATGCCACTGTCCATGGAGGGACAGATAGACACCATCTCCCTTCAACCTGCTGCCCAGAGCATGAACGGATGGGTGGGTCCCATTTCTGACCATGAGCTCAACACCACTCCTTGGATACTTGGGGCACGAAACTGGAAGTCCAGGGCCAAAAGGAAAACTCCTCCAGACTGAGAGGTTTGAAAAACAATTTGAATGATGGGAACCAGTTCCAGATCATCATCCCAGAGTCTGTTTTGAGTTCAGTTTAGATATAGGAAGCAGGAAGTACAGAGCTCATAGGAAGTTGTTACTTGCTTCCATGATTGGTTACATGGGTCACAAGAATCAAGTCATTTGTTATCAGGCAGATTTTCTTTAAGCAAGTTTACTTAAAAGTCATTGTTTATTGTTAAGACAGGAATATTCCAGATGGGAGGGGGTTTGGGCAGAGCAAGTAGAGTTGAATATGTCCTTGAGTGGGCCAGTCTGTTCTGGGCATAAAGTATTAAGTCCTTGAAGTAAGCAAAAACAAAATCAAGATATACATATTTTAAGTAGAAAAATATTACAGCTGGATATGCTCAGGGTGACCTAGCCAGCTATTGGAAGAGACAGCTGAATTCAGAAAGTCAAGGCTAACTGAACTCAGCATCGTGAGGCAAGCAGTATGCGCACATCCTGTCGCAGTGGTCACAGGCTACTGACTAACTCTTAATTTCTACGCTAAGATTTTTATTAATTTTCCATCCTAGAAATATTACACCAATCTTGAATTTGTCTTTTCATGTAAGAAAAATAAAAACTCCTGTCTTGGTAAGTCAATATTACTGGGAAGGTTTCTGTTACCTGACATGGAACTGTACCCCAATTAAAAAGTATAAAGTTTAAAAAGCATACTCACTACTGAACTCAAGTCCCAGCATATGACCTATTTAAATTTGGAGCAATATCCACTCTCCCAACCAACGCCTAGCATTTCAAGCTACAACTCTGATCCCTTGATTTTGCACCTCTTCTATGGAGATCATTTAACTACTGTTCTAGATATTATTATTTTTTTTTTTTTTTGTCTTTTGGAAACAGGGTTTCACTGTGCAGTTCAGGCTAGCGTTCTGTTCACTTTGTAACACAGGCTGGTCTCAAACTTGCAGCAATCCTCCTGTCTCAGCCTCCCAGGTGCTGGTGCTGAGATTATAGGAATGCACCAACACTCCCAGCTCCTGTTCTAGAATATTTTAAAGTTCTTCAGCCAAATCTTATTTTTCTCTTCTCCCATTTTTATTAGTATATGTTTGTGATACATAGTAAATACATGTGGCATGGAGAGTTGCTACATAAGCATATGCAGTGGGATCCTTTTACTTTCCCTTTCTTGTTCCCTCCTACCCCATCCTCAGGACCCCCTCCTTCTCCACAAAGTTTATCTCTGTTTTCTATCACCTGTCTTCTTCTACATTGTCAGTTTCTCTTTAGATGTCTTTCATCTCTACATTTTCATATTTTTGTAGTTTTGTTATTAGTTGCCAAAAAATTGCCATGAAAGTTCTTTTTCCTGCTGTTGTGTCTGTTGTGGTTGTGGTTGTTGTTGTTGCTGGAGCTATTGCAGCATGTATGGAGAGGGGAGGATACTAAGGATTGCACCCAGCACTTGACACTGAGCTACATCCTCAGCCCTTTTAATTTTTATTTTGAGGCAAGATCTCACTAAGTCACTGAGTAATATAGACTGGGTTTTTGCACTTGTTATATTCTTTGTAAACTATCAAACTATGCCAAACACTTTATATACATCCCCAGTCCTAACATTGGATCAATCTATTTAGTTGCATGTATGGTCATTTCACAACATTTTAACTACTCAAATATATACTCATATTGTTATTTTCATCATTTGAATTAAGGAGGTCTGCATTCCCTTTGTCTGAATCAGTCAATTCTTGCTCTATTTCACTGTCACAGGAACTTTGGCTCACATAGTTAACATCAAAGCCATTGTCATCACCCACCCACACCACCCTTTTGTTATGAAAGCATGTAGTGTAATGGATCATTTTCATCATTCATACATGAGTAATCAGATGATTCACTTCTTACTTCCTGCAAAACTTTCAAATCTTGTTTTCATGTGACATTTTTCTGCATTGGGCTACTTCTGCCAAAAAAAAATCAAAAGAAAAAAACTTTTGTAACAAATTCTAGACTGGTGTGGGTCCACTGGACCCTCTGTGATGCTCAGGTAGACATACCTGAAACTGGTTAACTAGGACATAAAGGTCAGTCCAAATCCAACTTTGGCACCTTTGCACAAGTGCACTGTCCTCACTGTTCATCATACCAAGTGGGTAAACACATAGATTGCTTCCTGTATCTCCAGGAAAGGGCACTGAGAGAGATAGCTGGTTACAGTAATGCTAAAGTACAATTTTACAGAAGAAAATTGTGAGATGAGCCTACTGGAACAAGGCCTATGCTCAGTTACCACCTGAAGAAAGCCTAATGTAAAGAATAAATGAAGGCACATGGTGAAGAAGAGAGCAACCACTGCTGGCTGGCTTGTCACAGTGATATTTGCCCTCCTAAAGTCAGGACTTCATGATAGGTCTTTATTGTAATTAGCTTTCTCAATTTTCCAAAAGCCCTGTCTCTCTCAAAAATATCATTCATACATAAAAGCAATATGTAAAGACATAAATGCTGCTATGACCTGATGTTTGCATCCTCCAAAAATTAATATGTTGATGAAATGCAATTCTCAAGGTTTCCTGAACGTGATTAGTACATTGTACAAGGGGTCTGATAGTTTTCCCCTTCTACAACATGGGGACACAATAAGCAGGTCGCATCTCTGAGCATGCTGGCCTTCACAAAACACCAAATCTGCCCATCGCCTGCTCAGTGGTGCCAAACCTACAGCACACATGCCAAGCAGGCTGTTTGTTATCACTAAAAGCTCTAAGTCCACCATCACTGACCTGGATCCTTAACTTCCTAAAATTCAGAACCTTTTTTTTTTTTTTTTTTTTTTTGTATTTTAGAGAAGGGTCTACAGGGTGTTCAGGGTCTCGCAAATGATTGGACTTGCAGTGATTCTCCTGTTTACAGCTTCCCAGAAGCTGGGATTACAAACACATGCCCCCACACCCAGCCTCAATTGCCATCTTAGCTTGCCCCATGGTTGGGGCCAGAACCAGAGGCCTAGGGATTGAACCCCTGACCCCTGTGCCTGCTTGCAGGTGCTTTAATCCCCTGAGCTATTTGGCCAGCCCTCAGAACCTTGAAACATAAATTTCCATTGTATATATCCTAATTTGTGTTTAACTGTAAAGCACTTTGTTGTACCAACCAGAACAGACTAAGACAGATACCAAAGTATGTTCCACAGTGAGAAATTCAACTGTTACAATGATTGGTGTATTCTGAGTTGCTCAATTCTGCATTCTTAGAACTAAATATGTAAGAAATTACATTATAATCACAGTGATGTGTGTTTGGAATTAGGGCAAGAAGCAGTACGCTTAGGCTTGATGTTTCAGCAATAGATCTGAACCACTCCTCTTATACTTAAGCATAGTGGTCCAAAAGTGGTAGAAGACCAAAGATAGAGGAAATATGGTCTGCTTATGCTGACTAGACACAAAACAAGGAGGACATACGCATAAAGAAGATGCTTAGGGCATGATACAGCCTTCAAAAATGCACCCTCAGTGACCTACTTCCTCCAAGTATGTCTCATCTCCTGTTCTAGAGGTGTATAGATGTCTCCCAAAGCCCCATGTGCTTAGAGGTGGGGCTTTTTCAGAAGTGGCTGAATCTAGTGTGTGCGATGTTGACATTGATTAGTGGTGCAATGCTAGGATCAAAGATGTTTGGATCCAAGGTATGTAATTACTAAATTAGTTCACTGATTAATTTGACACCTGCTCTAAACTGGGTAGCCTAGATAGAGTATAAAAGGGTCAAAAAAGAAAGTGTTATTGGCACTTGCTGCTAGATGCTTGCTCTTGGCTGCTGACATGCTATGGACTGTTTCCCTTCTGCCATGCCACCTTACCTTAGAGCCAGATAATTATGGACTGAAACTTCTACAAACTATGAGTTAAATGCACCTTTCCTCCTTTAACTTTGGGTGTTGGGCATTTTGTCTCAGAAATAAGAGAAGTGACTCAGACACTTCCTAAGGTTTCCACCACCTCTCCAGAGCACAAGCTGTGAGCCATACCTTCAATACAAGAATCTTTTGGGGAACACTCAAGATCCAAATAACACCACCATCATTTCTTTTTCTTTCTTGTTTTTGAACCGGGAATTGAACTCAGGCCCTTGTGCTTGCCAGGGAAGCATTTATTCCACTGAGCCATCTCCCTGGCCCCCCACCATCATTTCTTAACCTATGCCAATATTATTAACGAGAAACAGATCTTAGCTACACATGGTGCCACATACCAGAAATCTCATTACTCCGGAAGTGGAAGGAGGAGGATCAAAGTTCAAAACAGCCTGAACACATAATGATAACTTGTCTCAAAACCAGGAGACACAGAGAAATCTTACTTTTCTTGCTCCTGGATAAAGAAATATTTGATTTAACTTACCCCTGATCTAATTTTATAAATTTACTAAATCTCAGGTTAATTCAGTTTTGTTTTGAGCCTAGTGATACAACTGTAGAAGGATTATTTGTAACCAGCACCAGATGCACAGTATGTGGAACTCCTGCAAAATGAAAATATGAGGAGCCTTTTTTTAAAGGTACTAAGAATTTCCAGATAGTGACAGCAGAACTTCAAAACAAGTGCTATGTCCTTTTGTGTACAAACCACATGCTGCCCAAATAATAATCCAATCCCCAACACCAAGTGTCTAAATCCAGGATGTCTCTTTTCTGTAAGTTAAGTTTTATTGAACTGTAACTCCTATCATAGGTGGCATCTATGACTATTTTTACTCTACAATAGAAGAGTTTTCTCTCTTTTGTACAGAGGCCATAAAATCTCCAAAGACTAAAATATTCACTGGCCAGGTATGGTGCCACGCACCTGTAGTCTCAGCACTCAAGAGGCTGAGGCTGGAGGATCATCACAAGGTCAAGGCCAGCCTGAACAGAATAGTGAGACCTCTCTCAAAAATAAAATATTTACAATATAGCTTTTTAAGAAAAAATTTGTTGCTTCCTACCTGTCAACCATTTCTCATCATTGCTATTCCAAATGAGCACACAGTAATCCACAACTTGAACCTCTGCCCCACTTAGCAACCATGTAGGGTCTATCTGGAGCCTGTAGCTATAGACAAAAGGATTTGTAGATTGTTCAGCCGTTCAGAATCCACAGACAGAGATGCTAAGAATGTCTATGGAACTACAGGGAAACAATGCCCATGAATTCTTCCATAGAAAACCTACAAATCTAGCTGATGATTTCTAACCAGATCTCCACAGCACCTAGGAGTTCTTACTATGGCTACAAAACGCACTCCTTCCAATTTCCACAGAGCTGGCACTTACTTGGAATCTTGTTCATGCTTCACAGGAATGGCATTTGGCACAGTGGCACAAAATGAAAACTAAAATCATCAGGGTGCCTACCGTGCTGTATGCACCAACAGATTCACCCACTGACGAGGAGGTGGGCCCTGGTCGGAGGTGGTCATTGGCACTATGACCTGGAAGGGAGGGTTCGTATTCCTAGCACCTTCCTCCTCTCTCTGCTTTCTGGTCACCACAGGTGGATGACCATGGCACCCTTCCCTCTGCTATGGCCCCTGACAATCTGTTCCTGCCTCGGAGCCCGTAGAAAAAGGACTGAAATCGTCAGCTGTGGGATCAGTGTTAAGGAAAGTGAGTAAGATGGGGTTTAGTACCAGGCGTGGGCTCCATGCTGTTACTATACTTGACTATTATTTGGAAGCCTTTAAAACTAGTGTGTAAAACTTAGAACAATTTAGAGAATTAGCTAGAGAAGCCCTAGAATATTGTCAATTAGTCATTGCTACTCAGCAACACTTTTTTTTTTTTTTTTTGTGGAACCGGGAGTTGAATTCAGGCCCTTGCGCTTGTCAAAGAAGCACTTATTCCACTGAGCCATCTCCCCGGCTCAATACTGTCCTTTGTCATATTGTGATACTTATTAGGACTCAGAAGACCAGGACGCTCATAAGAATGTGAGCAGTAAAAACCTTATTAATGAGGTTTCAAATGGGAACAAGGGCTCCACTGGCATTTGGAACAGAGGCTATGAGTATTATACCTTGGCAGGAAATTCATCTTCATTTTGACAATGTACTAAGATTGTGTGGGAGAATGAGATTAAGGATAACAGACTCATTAATCTGTTAGAGGAAGTTTCAAAGCATCCCAATTTTTGAGCTGTGGCATGGGCACTGCTGGTGACCTTTAGTCAGATCTACAGTAACGGTCAAAAGCAAATCATATTTGATGCATACCCAAACTTCAGGATGTGAGAGACTGGGAAAGGAGGGTTACTGTGAGTCCAAGGTTAGTTTGGGTCATGTAGTGAGTTCAAGCTCATCCTGAACTGCATAATGAGACCCTACCTCAAAATTTAAAAAGCAAAATACAGTGGTGCATACCTATAACCCCAGCACTCAGGATACTGAGGTAAGAGGATTGCTAGGAGTTTGAGACCAGTCTCAGCTACCTAGTAAGCTCGTGTAGCTAGATGTGGTGATACACACCTATAATCACGGCACTTCAGAGACAGAGGCAGGAAGATCACCATAAAGTTGAGGTCAGCCTGGGGTATCTGGTGAGTTCAAGACCATCCTGAACTACCCAAAATAAATAAATAGAAGCCAAGAATATTGCAACACAATAAAAAGAAAGATGGTTTGAGGACATTTTAGGAGTCAACCACATTCTACCCTTCCCAAGCTCAAGAATGTAAACATGGAAAGCTTATAACTTGAAAAGTCTAACCCAGGATCCCTACCGTTTCAGCCATCTAGTCTTAGAGGATACTAAGTCATGATGCAAAAGTGTCTGGCTACTCCTCAGGCTGAGCAGACATTGGCATCACCCTCAGAGTGATGTTCTTAAAGGTATGCAGAATTCAAGTGGTATAGGTTTAGGGAGACTTCCACTCAAATTTCAAAGGAAGATCTGGGAGGCCAGGTAGTGTTTCCTAACAGGGAGGTATGTGAAGCTGCTGTGAAAGTGAGCCAAAAGTACAATAGAGACCCAAGAAAAGTGGAGGTTCCAGGAATATGTAACATCTGTTGAGGAAAGCCAAAGGCAGTGAGCAAGGCTCGTACCCCATGAGAGGTACGATATTGTTGCCACTGGCCATGCTTAGGAGCAAGGCTGCCTAAGCCCTTTGGAGCTCAGATCTCCCCACCAGCTTCCTTCAGTGCTAAATATGAACTTTACAGGATTTCAGGTTTGCAACGCTGGGTTTCAATCTTGTTTGGGCTCAATTTCATCCATTTCTGTATTTCTGCCTTTTGGAATGGAAATGTTTGCCCTATGTCATTGGTTGTTGCAAGTATTTAACTTTCTGATTTTTATAGGGGCTTACAGCTAAGAGTTTGCCTTATGTCTCAGAGGAGACTTTGTACTTGGGCTTTTCAACAGTATAACTAAAAATTATGGCAAATCTTAGAGATGGACCAAATGCATTTTATACAATGAAATGAGTATGAGTCTTCTTTGCAGGTCCAGAGGTGAAATATTATGGTTCAGACCTAAAATGTTCCCCAAATTTTCATGTGTGTGGAAGGTATCTGGATCATATGGACACTATATTTATCAGTGTGTTTATTCATTGGTGAGTTCAGTAGCTGAATGTACTGCTAAGAGTTGTGGCCAAATGGTAGATGGGTACTGAGCCTGCGATCTAAGAAGGTATGATCTTATTACTGGTTCCTCCCTTCCTTCTCTACTTCCTGGCCATCATAAGGTGAGTACCTTTTTCTCTACCATGGCCATCTACCATCTTGCTTCTGATTTAAATCCTTCTAACCTGCTGAAGCCACGAGCTGAGATAAACCTCTCCTTCTTTAAGTTGTAGGTGTCAGGCATTTTATCACAGTGATAGGAAAGTGACTAAGACATTCCTTATCTTACATTACTACTCCTTCAATCAGTCCTCTTGGATTAGGTCCACATTTACCATGGACAGGTGTGATCGTGCACACCTGTAATTCCAACACTCAGAAGCCTGAGACAGTAGGATTGCTGTGAGTCCCTGGCCAGCCTGGGCTACATAGTGAGACACTGTCTCAAAAAGACAAAAAAAAAAAAGAGA
>PVKA01041573.1:0-17997 GCA_004027165.1 Ctenomys sociabilis | reverse complement strand
GAAGAGGAAACTTTCTCTCAGGCTCTCACAGAGAGCAATCTGGTCAAGCATTGGCCGTGACTCATCCACATGGATGACACAGACAAAGGAACTACAGAATAATGTACGGGACTACAAGATAAACCCTGAGAAGACTTCAATGACCACATAGGAAATATAAAGTTCATGTGTTGGTATATAAGTTTTGATCTACCTAGGTTTTAACCATCCAGCAGAAAAGTATAAAAGTATAAAAATGAAGTATACATCGTGAGCCTATAATATTAAGCTGAGCTGTAAATGGATATGGTCGACAATTTCTTTGAATAACTCCCTATGGTTGCAGAATGCTGGACTGTGTTGGATTGTGGTGTCGAGTTCAAGCACCTAAGGTAGTTGAATGTCAATGGAGTGCCTACTTTTGACAGGTGTAGACGAAGGAAGAGTTGTAGAAAGAAAAAATCATGATGTGTGTGTATAGACAGTACAGTTGGGATAGATAACGCTGTACTTCTACATAATTCTATGATAGGCAAGATCTGCACTAATGGTGGTTGGACAGGATATTATGTCGGCTTTTGGTGCTATGGTCATCCACTAGGTAAATAATTATTGAATTTTTGATATAATTTCAGCTATTAAAAAACCTGTAAATATAATATCATGTATGCACCTTGTACAATCCCAAAATGTTATGAAAACAGTTTGCTATGTATTAATTCATCGACTCTGTATGGTTAATGTGTTTTGAAACTGTCTGATTGACATTTGTATTTTAATAAAATAAAAATAAATGGAAAAAAAAAAGCCAGGCACAACTGGGTGAACATAATGTTAGTAGATCTGCACCTAAACTTCAGTAGGTGCTGAGGTTATAACTTTACCAAAGTTCTATACCAAATATTAGAGGTGAGTACTATAAAATAAAGACAAAAAGAAAGAGAAAAAAGCAATATCCTGCCCCAAGCCCACGCAGAACAAGTGAAGAGGACACCAGCACAGAAGAAATTGGGAATCATACAGCTGAAATGTCTGAAACAGTAGCCTATGAAGTAAAGAAACAACAACAGAAGGGCCGGCGGTATAGCTCAGCAGACTAAGCGCTTGCTTAGGTAAGCGTAGGAACCAGTTTTCGATCCTTGGTTCCCCTAGCCGCGCCGGCCCCGCCTTCGGGTGCGCTGAGCCGGCGATGCAATCCGGGCGTGGTGACGCACGCCTGTAATCCCAGCACATGGCAGGCAAAAAGCAGGAAGATCACTATAAATGTGGGTTGCATGCATAGTGAGACCCTGCACCAAAAAAATAGAAAAAAGCAAGAAACAACAACAGAAAGGTATACAGGAACTCAGATGAGAAATAACGTCTGAAATAAAAAAAGAAATTTCTAAATTAATAGCGTCTGAAATAAAGAAAGAAATGCAGAAACACACAGAGGAAATCAGATCAGAATACTCTCTGTAGTAAAAGAATTAATAACTATTTCTCAAGAAGACATTGATTAAAAAAATAGAGGAGATTCGAAAAATGACAGATTCCTTGAATGAGAAATACAAAAAGAAACAGATCACATGAAGCAGAGCCAAAGAGATACAGAGGAAATTTTAATCTCAATCACATGCTTGAAAAACCATTTGAGTGAAAATGAAGACAGTTTTAGATCTTGAAGACACCGTTGAAACCAGTGAAAAGTTAAGACCTCTTGCACACCAATAGGATGCAGAAAAAATTATTCATCATCTGCAAGAAGATATAAAGATGAACAACATGAGACTAATAGGTATCAATGAGAACGAAGGAGGCAATACAGATGATATAAAATCAATATGGGCAGAAGTTACAGCAAAAATCTTCCCGAATATGAGGAAACAATCTGACATTCAGTAAATGAAGCATACAGATGTCCAAATAACTTCAATGCAATTAAAAACACACCAAGACATAATTGTTAAGATCCCAGAAATCCAGCATAAGAATATATTGAAAGTAGCTTGAGAAATGAAACAGATCACATTTAAAGGAAAACCAATCAGAATAATGTCAGACTTCTCTTCACAAACCATGAAGGGAAGAAGAGCATGGAGAAGAGTAAAGTACTCTACAAAAAATTCCAGTGAAGACTACTATGTACTGCAAAAATCTCCTTCAAGATTGATCGAGAAGTGAAATACTTCTATGCAAAGAACAACTAAATAATTTCATGATGACAAAGCAAACACTACACACAATGCTAAAAGATGTTCTGGGGAGGGACCAAAATGATCAGAGCTCCATGCATGAGACCAGAAGGAACCCACTAAATATGGGAAACAATTAAACACAGCAGAAACAAGAAAATGGAGTAAACAAGTATACAACATGTAGACCGTAAGTCAAAAAGTCTCAATTATAACCACTAATGTAAATGGACTTAATTCACCTATTAAAATAAATAGACTGGCACAGTGGATTAGGAAACAAAATCTAACAATATGCAGTAAAAAAAGAAACACACTTGGCTCATGAAGAAATTGATAGGCTGAAAGTCAAAGGATGGATAATGATACTACATGCCCCAGGACCTCAGAAAAAAAGCAGGGATTGCAATAATATTCTCAGACAGTCTCAACTTCAAATCAAGAATAGTCAAATGAAATAAATAAGTCCACTATACATGGGTATGGCTTTGCCCCTGTCATGTTTCACAGCTTTTCTCCTTGCCCTCTGTACATTTTTTTATCCTTAAGTTCTTGCTTTAATTTTAATTGCTTTATACCTTTCTACTTTTATTTCTTCTTTTGAGTTCTTATACTAGGGAGACTTTATGGTATTTACACATGTGGTTCTGTTTTATTTCACTTATGAGTATATGTTCAAGTACTATCCAGTTAAATATGAAGGATTCAAGTTAATCATTCTTTATAGCTGAATAATACTCCATTGTATAAAAGATAGCAACTTTTTCACCCATTCCTCAGATGATGAGCAACTTGCTCATTTCCAAGTTTTGTCTATCACAAATTGTGCTTCTATAAACACAAGTACACATATATCATTATGATATGATGTTTTCAGTGCCTATAGGAAAATTCCTACTAGGGGTAAAACCTGATTTGAATGGGATTTCCAGTCCTAGTTTTTTATGGAGTCTCCACACAGATTTCCATAATGGTTGCACTGGTCTACATTCCCATCAGCAGTGGAGAAGAGTTCCTTTGTCCCCACAGGCTCTCCAAAATTTGTTGTTGGTTGACTTCTTTTTTTTTTTTTTTTTTTTTTCAGAACCGGGGATTGAACTCAGACCCTTGCACTTGCCAGGGAAGTGTTTATTCTACTGAGCCATCTCCATAGCTCCAGTTGACTTCTTTATGATAGTCATTCTTTTTGGGGTGAGATGCTATCTCAGTCTTATTTTAATTTGTATTTCATGGATGGCTATGATGTGGAATATTTTTTTCATATATTTATTTGCTTAATTAATTTCATACTCTGAGAAGTGTGTGTTCATCTCGGATGACCATTTGTGTATTGTGACTTTAAATTTTGGGGCCATAATATTTTTTAGTTATTTATAAATTTTAGAGAGCAGACCTTTGTCTGAGTGCTTTTTAGTGAAGAGTTTTTCCAACATTGTGGGCTGTCTTTTTACTTTCTTAGTAATTTCTTTTGACGTACAAAAACTTCTCAGTGAGTGGAGGTCCCAGTTGTTAATTCTTCCAAGTGTTACCCTGCTATTTGATTTCTGTTCTTGAACTCTTTGCCTACTCCTATGTCTTCAAGAGTTCCTTCTACTTTCTCTTCCAGCAGATTGAGTGTTTCTGCTTTAATGTTTAGATATTTAATCCATTTTATTAAACTTTAATTTTAATTGTAGCTATAGGGTAGAGCATTTTATTTTCTAAGGTATAAAAACAAAAGAAAAAAATCATGCTATGAATGCCTCTGAGAAGATAAAGACAACATCAAGTAAAGAATATCATTCATTTACTTTAATCAAAGATTGAGTTAAACTGCCTTACAATGTGGGTAACACTGTCTTCTGAATTTTGCCATTATCTATGTCATCGTCATTCTATTCTTTCCTTTCTTAATTGTCTCCTACGTATTATGGCTAATAATAATTTGATTGCTAACATAATATCTCTATCAGTCAACATGTTAAATCGAAAGCTGCTGAGATTTGTTTATTCACTTTGTATCCCAGAACTTATTGAATTTTTCTTTTTTCATTATTGTTTTGATTTTATTTTTAAATTGAATAATATAAGCCCCAGAGACCGGCCAGAGAAAGCACGGCCGACTCTCCCATCTTCCACGATCCCACCCATGCCAGCCCAGCACAAAGACCTCCCAAGACAGTGAGACACACTCCAGCAGCCTACTCCATCCACACCGCCCAGCCAGAGACCAGCCTGAGACAGCGGCTGACTCCAGTGGCCTCCTGGATCCTACCCCAAGCACTCCCAGTGAATGGGAATTTGCATGACTAACCAGGCATCCCAGATCAGTGAGTGTGTGGTGAGTCTGAGGGGGAGCCATTAGCTTCTTCCCATGCACAATACACAGATGCCTGCTCCCAAGCCCTCCAAGCCAATGATGGACCTGAAACCTCAGGACCCACTAACCAGTACCTCCCCAGATCCCCTGCCCTAAAGCCCACTGAGTGACTGTGAATTTCCTTGAGTCCCTGGCATCAAAGTTCAGTGAGTATAGAACTCCAGGCCCGCTGTGTTGGAGAGACATTTCCTAGGGATTCCCTGGCCCACCACCCCCTGTGGCCCAGTGAGAGTTCCAGGCCCACCACGCCAGAGAAACATTTCCAAGTGATTGCTGGTGCCATCCCAGGGCCCCAGACCCAGTGCAGGTTGGCCTGGAGTGAAAACTCCAATCCTGCCACGCTGGAAGGACATTTCTCAGCATTTCCCAGTCCCATGTCATGGCCTGAAACCCAGCGCAGCCTGGAATGTGAGTGAAGGCTCCAGGCCTGCTGCACCAGAGGAACCTTTCGCAGCCTTCTCGGGTTATGGTCTGTAGACCCAGGCCCAGCACATGCTAGCTGACCCAGTACCGAATACTTGGTGAATAAGATCATCCACTATCCTTTTGTGAGTGCAGAAGACCCACCAAAGCCCAGGCCTGTCCACATAGAGAGCGAACTGCCTGACACAGGAGGGCTGACCCCAGCAATTTTCCAGATCCTCACCCCAAAGCCAGCTAAGACAGGGAATTTTCATTACTTGCTCTGAATCCCAGTTCGGTTCGAGCTTGTCTGAAGAGGAAACCAACAGAGGAGAACCAAAGGAGATGCAGCAAAAAAGGAACTGAACACAAGAGCTAGAGCCAGGATAGGTATATATGGATAATCTCAAACTTAATAGACTGGCACCCGAATTGCATAACAAGCTAAGGTTATAGCTGCAACAAAGCTCTACACCAAAGGTCAAAGGTCAGTACTATGCAAAATTACAAAGACAAGGGGAAAAACGCAATCCCAGTCCAACAGTAAGGGCAGAGGACACTAGCTCAGCTGAAATGAATGAATTAACAGATACATCAGCAGAACAACAACAGCAGAGAGCTATAGAGGAAATAAAATGAGAAGTAATTCCCCAAATTAAAGAAGAAATATCTGAATACATACAATCTGAAATAAAGAATGAATTCCAGAAACATTAGGTGGAAAAAATATACTCATCCAGAACAAGGGCAGAGAGAATTATTCCAGCTGAAATATATGAATTAACAGCATCTGAAGCAAAGAAACAAATAGCGGAAAGATCATGAGGAACTCAAAGGAGAAATAAGTTCTGAAATCAAAAAAGAATGCTTTGAAAAAAAAGAATTCTTTGAAGTTGTAGCATCTGAAATACAGAAACAAGTCCAGAAATATACAGAGGAAACCCAACTTGGAAGAAACACTGCAGAAAAAGAATGAACTACCTTAAAAGAAGACATAGATTAAAAAATTGAGGAGATCAGAAATATGATGGATTCCTTGAATGAGCAATACAGAAAAGAAATAGAAAACATGAAACACAGTCAAAGAGATATAGAAGAACTAAAAATAGCAAACACAAGACTACAAAACCATTTGCGTGAAAGTGAAGACAGAGTTTCAGATCTTGAAGATGCTGGAGCAGCTAGTGAAAAGGTGAGAAAGAATCTCTTAAAAACGAGAAAGAAGGAAAAAAATAATCCATCACCTGCAAGACGATGACAAGATGAACAATGTGAGAATAACTGGTAACAACGAGAATGAAGGAGTCAATACAAATGACATAAAAAGAATTTGGGCAGAAATAATCACAGAAAACTTCCCAAATATGAGGAAACAATCCAAAATTCAGGTCATGGAAGTGTACAGAACACCATATAACTTCAACCCAAGTAAAAACACACCGAGACATATAATAGTTAAGATCGCAGAAATCCAACACAAAAATAATATACTGAAAGCTGCGAGAGAGAAGCAGGAGCTCATATTCAAAGGAAAACTCACCAGAATTACAGCCGACTTCTCTACACAAACAATGAAGGCAAGGAGAGCATGGAGCAGCGTTCAAGTCCTACATGAAAACAAACTTCAGTCCAGACTATTATACCCTGCAAAACTCTCTTTCAAGTTTCATGGAGAAGTGAAATACTTCCATGACAAAGAACAACTAAAGAATTTTATGATGACAAAGCCATCCTATCAGAGGCTACTGAAAGATGTTCCAGAGAGAGACTACAACGACCTGAACCCCATGAATGAGAATGGAAGGAACCCACTAAACAGGACAGTCAATTAAACACAGGTTACAAAGGAGTAAACAATACCAGTTAATACCATGACAAACATAAGTCAGCACATTTCAATTATAACCATCAATGTAAATGGACTCAATTCTCCAATTAAGACAAATAGACTGCACAATGGATTAGGAAACAAAATCCAACAATATGCTATATACAAAAGCATACTTTACTCAAAAGGACATTCATAGGCTCAAAGTCAAAGGATGGAAAACAATACTGCATGCCCCAGCACCTCAGAAAAAAGCAGGAGTAGCAAATCTGTTCTCAGACAGTATCAACTTCAACCCAAGAATAAATAACCGACACAAAGAAGGCCGCTATATACTGCTCAGGGGAAAAATTCAAGAGCAAGTAATAACACACATAAATATTTATAAAAAAACACAGGAGCACCCAACTATGTAAGACATATCTTAAGGGACATGAAAAACTTATTGTTTAAGAACACAATCTTAACAGGAGATTTTAACACACCATCATCTCACAAATATAGGTCAACCAGACAAAAAATTAGCAAGGAAGTAGCAGAACTGAACCAGAGCTTGGAACAAATGGACCTGGTGGACATATACAGAGGGTTCCACCCAACCACAGCTGAATATACATTTTTTTCGGCTGCACACAGTTCATTTTCCAAAATAGACGACATACTAGTCCAGAGGTCATGCCTAAGTATATGCAAGAAAATAGAAATTATCCCATGGAAACTATCTAACCACAATGCAATGAAACTGGAAATAAATGATAAAAGAAACCAGAAAAACCCACTAAGTTCATGGAAACTAAACAATATCCTACTCAGCAATCAATGGGCTGCAGAAGAAATGCAACAAGAAATTCAACAATACCTACAATTCAAAGAAAATTCAAGTACAACTTACAGGAATTTATGGGATGCGATGAAAGCAGTTCTTAGAGGGAAAATCATAGCTATGAAATCACACATTAGGAAAACAGAACAGGAACAAATGAGCACCTTAATGTTGCATCTCTGGCAACTAGAAAAAGAAGAGCAAACAAAACCCAGAGCGCAAAGACGGGAAGAAATCATAAAGATTAGAGAGAAATTAATTCAATTGAGATGAAGAAAACAGTTCAAAGAATCCTAAAATCAAGACGTTGATTCTTTGAAAAACTAAATAAAGTTGATAAGCCTCTTGCCATCCTCATCAAAAAGAGGCAAAACTAAATTCAAGTACAAGAGATAGGGAATGAAAAGGGTGAAATCACCACAGACCCAGCGGAAATTAAGAAGATTATGAATAGTTATTTCGAAAATCATTACGCTCACAGAATAGAAGACACAGAAGAAATGCACATATTCCTGAAAAGGCACAAATTACCAAAACTGAATCAAGAAGATATAAGAACTCTCAAGATGCTGATAACAGCCAACAAAATACGAAATGTAGTAAAAAGCCTACCGAAAAGAAATGTCCAACTCCTGATGGATTCATAGCTTAATTCTACAAGACATTTATAGAAGATATAATCCCCACACTCCACAAAGTCTTCAATGAAGTGGAAAAGGAATCAGTCCTCCCAATATCATTTCTGGAGGCAAGTATAATACAGATTCCAAAACCAGGAAAAGACACAACCAAAAAGGAGAACTACAGGCCAATCTCCCTCATGAACATAGATGCAGAAATACTCAACAAAATCCTGACAAATATAATGCAGCAAATCATCAAGAAGATCATATACCATGACCAGTTAAGATTCATCCCAGGGATGCAAAGATGGTTCAATATTCGAAAATCTATAAATATAATACACTATATTAATAGACTGAAATCTCAAAACCACATGATCATCTCAATTGATGCAGAGAAAGCCTTTGACAAAGTCCAACACTCATTCATGTTCAAGGTCCTACAGAAAATTGGAATAGATGGACTCTACCTTAACTTGATAAAAGCCATCTATGACAATCCAAAAGCTCATATAATCCTAAATGGGGAAAAATTGAAATCTTTTATCTTAAATCAGGTACAAGACAAGGATGTCCTCTATCACCCTTCATGTTCAATATAGTGTTGGAACCCTTAGCAACAGCCATTAGAAAAGAGGGAGAAATAAACGGAGTAAGAATAGGTAAAGAAGTTTAATTATCACTGTTTGCAGATGACATGACAGTTTACTTGGGAGACCCCAAAAATTTCACCAAAGACTATTAGAACTCATAAGGAAATTCAGTAGCATAGCAGCATACAAAATCAATACTCAAAAGTCAATAGCATTCCTCTACAAAGATAACAAGCACACTGAAAGGGATACTATAGAAACAATACCTTTTCAATAGCACCGTAGAACGAAATACCTTGGGATTCACTTAACCAAGGAAGTCAAAGAACTTTTCATGGAAAATTACAACACCCTAAGAAAAGAGATCATAGAGGATTTCTGAAAATGGAAAGATATTCCATGCTCCTGGATAGGAAGAACCAACACCGTGAAGATGGCCATACTCCCAAAATTGCTGTACAGATTTAATGCAATCCCTATCAAACTGCCACCAACATACCTACCAGACCTAGAGAAATCATCCCTAAAATTTATTTGGAGCCACAAATGACCTAGAATAGCAAAGGCAATCTTGGCCAATAAAGACAAGGCAGGAGGCATCATGATTCCTGATTTGAAATTGTACTACAAAGCCGCTGTGATAAAATCAACATGCTATTGGCAATAAAATAGACCTGAGGATCAGAGGAATAGATTAGAAGACGCAGAGGCATCTACAATCACACTCAGCCATCTGATCTTCCACAAAGGGGCTACACAAACTCACTGGAAGAAAGATAGCCTCTTTAACAAATAGTGCTGGAAAACATGGCTTTCAATATGTTGAAAACTAAAACTTGAACCAACTCTACCACCGTGTACTAAGTTAAAGTCAAAATGGATTAAAGATCTAACCATTATAACAGAAACACTCAATCTCTTGGAAGAGAAAGTAGGAGGAACTCTTGAAGACACAGGAATAGGTAGAGAGTTCGTGAACAAACATATATTCTCACGGGAAGCACTTGAAAGAATCCACAACTGCAATCAACTCTTCTTAATGAGCTTTTGCATGTCAAAAGAAATTGTAAACAGAGTGAAAAGACAACCCACAAACTTTGAAAAAATCCTAACTAATAAGTAGTCAGACAGAGGACTACTGTCTAGAATATATAAAGAACTAAGATATAACAGGGCCCTCAAATTGAAAGACCCATTCAGAAATGGGCATCTGAGATGAAGACACACTTCTCAGAGGATGAAATTAAAGAAGTGAACAAATATATGAAAAAATGCTCCACATTGCTCGTCATCTGTGAAATGCACATAAAAACAATACTGAGATATCATCTCACTCCAGAAAGAATGACTATCATAACGAAATCAACCAACAACAAATGTTGAAGAGGTTGTGGTGAATAGGGAACACTTTTCCACTGCTGGTGGGAATGTAGACTGGTACAACCATTGTGGAGGTCAGTGTAGAGACTCCTCAAAATAGTAGGACTAGAAATCCCATTGAAACCGGCTATCCCCATACTGGGAATTTTCCTAAAGGAACTGAAAACATTGTGTCATAGTGATATATGTGTACCTATGTTTATAGCAGTGAAATATGTGATAGCAAAATCTTGGAAACAACCAAGATGTCCATCACATGAGGAATGGTTGAAAAAGATATGGTATTTCTATATAATGGAGTATTACCCAGCTGTTAAGAATGACAAGTGTGAAGCATTTATACTGAAGTGGATGCCACTTGAACATATACTCATAAGTGAAATAAACCAGACACACATGAGTAAATATCATATAGTCTCCCTAGTATGAGAAGCGAAAAGCAGAAATACAAAAGGATACGTACAACAACAACTAAGATCAATTGAGTCAGATAAGGCAAACTGAATGGCATATCCTGCAGGGTATTAATCAGCTTTTCTTCTGGATTGTTAACAACCTAAATTCACAGATCAAAGTTGGAGAAATAGAAGATCCACAGGCCAGCCAACACTTTGGCCCTAGGCTTTCTTTGTCAGTGAAGACTCAGGACACTGGAGAACCTGTACTGCAACACCATGAAATTCAGTTGAACTCCAAATTTTCTGAACAAGGAGATTATGGAGCCACAGAGCAAAGAGATAAAAGTTCTATAGTGTGCCTGGGGAAGAGTCTCATGAAGAGAAAACTTTCTCTCAGGCTCTCACAGCGAGCAAACTGGCCAAGCATTGGCTTTGACTCATGCACATGGATGACACAGACAAAAGATCTACAGAATAAGGTACAGGACTACAAGGAAAACCCTGAGGGGACTTTATTGACTTCATAAGAAATATAAAATACATGTGTTGGTATGTAAGTCTTGCTCTATCTAGGTCTTAACCATCCAGCAGAAAAGTATAAAAATGAAGTATACATCGCGGGGCCATAATATTAAATTGGGCTGTAAGTGGTCGACAACATCTTTGGATAACTCACTTTTGTTGTGGAATGCTGGACTGTGTTGGATTGTGGAGTCGAGTTCAAGCATCTAAGTTTGCTGTATGATAATGGAGTGCCCATCTCTGACAAGTGTAGTGCATGGAAGGTGTATATAATGGAAGAAGCATGATGTGTGTGCATGGACAGTAGAGTTGGGATTGATAACACTGTGCTTCTACATAATTTTATGAGAGGCAAGATCTGTACTAATGGTGGTTAAATAGGATATTATGTCAGCTTCTAGTACTGTGGACAACCGCTAGGAAAACATCAAATAGAAAGTATTAATTGTTGAATCTTTGACGTAATTCAGTTATAAAAATTAAGATACCCAAACAGCTGCAGTCTCTTAATTTAGTGATAAGAGACATACGGTATAATAATGTCTGTAAATATATTATCATGTATACACCTTTTATGATACCAAAACATTATGAAAACAGTTTGCAATGTATTAATTTATGAAATCCATTTTGTCAAGGTATCTTAAAACTGTCTCATCGATATTTGTACTTCAATAAAACAAAAGTAAAATAAAAAAAATAATTCAAGTATTTACATTGACATGTATTATAGAATTTCCCTCATCATCAGTCAGTTATCTCTTTTGCTATCATAAATCTGTATTATGTCTGGGATTGAACTGAAAGCCTTTACACTGAGCTATATCTGTAGCCCATTTTACTCTACTTTGAGACAGTCTTGCTAAATTGCTAAATTGCCCAGAATGGGATTGAACTCCCTATCTTTCTGCTTCAACTTTCGAGAGTATGTGGCTACAACTGTGCGTGAACATGTCCAGCTATTATAAACTTTGTGTAGGGCTTTGATATTTACATAGAGCAATTGTTGAGAAAATTTTGGATTATATTATACTGGCAAAAATCACATGGAAATTTTATTTATATTAAATACATTTATACTGCTAATAAAATAAAAATTGAACATAAATATGAAAAACTCCTGTAAGATGAATAATTTATCTGAGCTTTACTAAAAATCTCGATTTTATAAAAACAAAATAAAAAATAAATTGAATAATCTTTTGCTGGAATTCTTATGCATTTTTATTTTTATATTTTTCTAGAGTGTACGAAATAGAAGTAAAAGAGAAAAAGTTACAAGTGATAAAAATTTCACTTAACAAAGTAATATGAATTTCACAGTATTTTTTGTAATAGGGTTGTCTTCCCAGCAGTTATTCATATTACCAGACAAATGCATGTAAAATTGGAAGAAGAATGGCTGGAAAAATAACTCAGTGGACTGAAATGCCTACTTAGGTAAAGTGTAGCTGTGAGGGTTCCATCCCTGAGACAGTGTGCAGGCCCCAACCATAGGGCTCACTGAGACAGCAATTGAGCCTGGGCATGGTGGCAGGTGCCTATAATCCAATAACTTGTGAGGCTGTAAACAGGAGTTTTAGTAGCAAACCAATATAGATAGTGAGGTTCTTTAGACCATGTAGACCCTGTTCCAAACACATTAAATATAATAATGATAAAAATAAATAATTGGAAGAAAGAAAAAAAGTATAATAAATTAAGAAAATATGCACACCTGGATGGTTAACAACCTAAGTTCACAAGTCAGAGTTGGAGAAATAGAACAGCCACAAGGCCAGCCAACATTTTGGCCCTAGCCTTTCAAGGTCAGCGAAGACTCAGGACATAGGAGAACCTGTACTGCAACATCATGAAACTCAGGTGAGCTCCAAATTTTCTGAACAAGGAGATTATGCAGCCACAGAGGAAAGTGATTGAAGTTCTATAGTGTGCCTGGGGAGAGTCACATGAAGAGAAAACTTTCTCTCAAGCTCTGCCAGAGAGCAAATTGGTCAAGCATTGGCCCTGACTCATCCACATGAATGACACAGACAAAGGATCTGCAAAATAATGTAAAGGACTACAAGATAATCCCTGAGAGGACTTCACTGACTACATAAGAAATATAAAGTTCATGGGTTGGTATGTATGTTTTGCTCTATCTACATCTTAACCATCCAGCAGAAAAGTATAAAAATGAAGTATACATCGTGGGGTCGTAATATTAAGCCGAGCTGTAAATGGCTATGGTCGACAACTTCTTTGAATAGCTCACTATTGTTGTGGAATGCTAGACTGTGTTGGATTGTGGAGTCGAGTTCAGGCACCTAAGTTAGTTGAATGACAATGGAGTGTGCACCTTTGACAGGTGTAGACAAAAGAAGGGGTATAGGAAGAAAAATCATGATGTGTGTGTATAGACAGTACAGTTGGGATAGATAATGCTGTGCTTCTACATAATCCTATGAGAGGCAAGATCTGCACTAATGGTGGTTGGACAGGATATTATGATGGCTTCTTGTACTATGGTCATCCACTAGGAAAATAATTATTGAATTTTTGGTATAATTCAGGTATAAAAAATCAGTTAAGTAAGGAGCTACACTCTTAATTTACTAATAAGAGACATATGCTATAATAATATCTGTAAATATAATATCATGTATGCACCTTGTACGATATCAAAACATTATAAAAACAGTTTGCAATTTATTAATTTATCGAATCTATCTTGTTAAGGTGTCTTGAAACTGTCTGATTGATATTTGTACTTCAATAAAATAAAAAATGAATTAAAAAATACACATCTCTCAACAACAACAACAACAAAAAAAGTTATATATCTTGTTATATAGGTCTTACTTTATCTTAATCTTAACCATCTACCAGAAAAGTATAGAAACAAGGTATGAAAAATGAAGTCATGTAACATGCTGAGCTGTGAAAAGCTCAAGTCATCGGAATCAGACTTTGCCAGTCTTACAGATAACCCACTACTATTGTGGACTACTGGACTATATTGAAATCTTTTTCTGAATTCATGCACCTACAGTATTTGGATGTCATTGTAATACCCATCTCTGACAAAACTAATGAAAAAAGGTAATATAAATGAAAAATCATTTTGTATCTGCATATACAAAATAGTTAGATTAGATATATAGCTACTTTCTCCTAATTCAATAAGAAGAAAGATTTGTACTAATAGCCTTTGGACAGCATATCCTGTCTGCATCTTGTGCTATGAATGACTACTACAAAGACAAAAGTATGCAATGTATTAAGTGTTGTAACTCCTACCACCTGTTTTGAAATTGTCTCATTGCATTTTTTCTCAATAAATTAATAAAAAAAGAAAAAAAAAAGAAAATACGCACAGAATCGAGAAAATGAGAAAAAACAAATTAAAGCATTAATTGCTTCTTCCATAAAGCAGCAGAAATTCACACTACAGTTGTCCAAACTATTCTGTTTACATTCATAGATACATCTCTTTCTCCCACTTCCATGCCTGTCATTTTCTTCAAGTCAGTAACTCTTTCCCTTTGAATAAGTTTCTTCTCTTTTCTCAATATCTTTTGTTCCCACCAGATTCCATTTTTCTTTTACAGGTTCTCACACTAAAGAGAAAATACAATATTTGCACATGTGGGTCTGATTCAGTTCACTTAAGAGTATGGTCTATAATTGTCTCTATTTATCAACAAAACATTAAAATTTATCCAGTTTTAAACCTTAATAATACTCCATTGTGCTAAAATACCAAATCTTCTACATCCATTCCTCAGTTGATGGGCATCTTCATTGTTTCCATGATTTCCTACGACAGCTGTGCTTTTGTAAGCATGGGTACACACATATCTCTGTGGTACATTGTTTCCAGTTCCCTTGCAAAAATACACAGGAGTGGCATAGATGTCATGAATGGCATCTCCAACCCTAGGTTTTAAGGAATTTACACACTGATTTCAATAGTTGTTGTACCAGTCTGCACTCCCATGAACAGGGCGGAATGGTTCCTTTTTATCCACAGCCTCTCCAACATCTGTTGTTTACTGACTTCTTGATATCAGCCATTCTTTGTTGGGCCAGATGGATCTCATTGTTCTTTTAATTTGTATTTCTTGAATGACCAATGATCCTGAACAGTTTTTCATGTGTTTGCTTTCCATTTGTATTTCTTCCTTGAAAAGTGTGCATTCATCTCAATTACACATTTTTGGATTGTGTCCTCGAATTTGGGATATCTGAGTATTCTGAATTATATATATATATATATATATATATATATATATATATATATATATATATATATATATTCTAGATAGACGGCCTTTGTTGGAGGGAGAGTCAGCTATAAACTATAAACTTTTCTCAGTTTGTAGGTTTTCTTTTCACTCTGTTGGAGATTTGCTTTGAAGTGAAGAACCTTTGCAAAAAGGAGAGATCCCAGTTGTTGATTCTTTGAAGAATTTCCTGTGTTCTTTGGCTTTTGTTGATTAACCGTCCACCTACCTGTGTGTGTTTAAGGTTTTCACCTACATTTTCCTCCAGAAGATACAGTGTTTGTTTTGAAATATTTACATCTTTGATCCAGTTTGACTGTAACTTTGTGCATGGTGATAAGCATCAGTGTAGTTTTAGGCTTTAACACTTGGAAAGCTATTTTTCCCAACACCATTTATTAAAGAGTCTATCCTTCTTCCAGTTATCCTGTTTGGACACTTTATCAAAGAAAAAGTGGCTAAGTGTGTTTGCAGTTTTCTCCCCATCATCATTTTCTTCATCATCATCATCATCATCATCATCATCATCATCATCATCTTCATCATCATCTTCTTCTTGTCTTTAAATAACTTTATTGAGATATAATTCACATGCCACAAAATCTGCCCATTTAAATATACAATTCAGTGAGTCATGGTATATCACATTGTTAAGTTTTAGAATTGTGATACTTTACACAACATTTAATTTTCCATTTTTAAGTGTAACCATCTTTAAACATACTACTCTGTGGCATTAATCATACTCATGCTGTCTTACAAGCATCGCTAGTATCCATTTCCAAAACTTGTTCATCACCCACCCAACAAAAGTTGTTATTGTTATTAAGCAATGACTTTCATCTTCATCTATAGATCTTATATAGTAATCCATTTTGTAACAAATGTTGGGTTTGATGAAACCAACTAGAAAAACATTTTAAGGATACAGTAAAACCATGGCTTGCAAGCATAATTCATTTTGAAAACAAGTTTATAACCCAAAGCATATGTCCAAATTTCCCCATAACAAATAATGTAAACTCAGATGATTCATCCCACAACTCTCGCAAAACTTATACAAATAACTACAATACTGTAATATAAAACAAAATTATAAATAAAATACCAGCTACAAAGAAAAATCTATAAATTAACCTGTGTTTATCTCCAAAAACTTTCTAGGCTAGTGTGAGAGAGACGAGAGAGAAGAGGATTATTATGCGAGGCAAATGGCACTGTAGATGAGTCCCTGCCATCTGTGCCTCAGTGAAATCCTTTTCTTTTCATGTAGCTTTTTGTTAAATTTAATTTAATTTTATTGAAGAACAAATAGCAATGACACAGTTTCAAATCAAATTATCAAGACAAATTCAATAATTAATACACTGCATACTGTTTTCTTAGTGTTTTTTGTAATACAAGGTGCATACATGATACTCTATTTACAAACATTATTAGAGCAGATGTCTGCAATCAATGAATTAAGAGAATGTAGCTGTCTATATTTTTTATTTTTTTAAAGATGAATGATAGTAAAGTTTCAATAATTAATACGTTCTAGCTTGTTATCTTCCTAGTGGTTGTCCATAGTACAAGAAGCCGAAAGAATATCCTGTCCAAACACTATTATTCAAATTTTGCTTCTCACAGAATTATGCAGAAGTACTGCATATTTATCCTAACTGTACTGTTTATACAAACACAGAATGATTCTTCCTTTGTATCCCCCCCTTTTTTTTTGTTTAGTCCTGTCAAAGATGGGCATTGAATTGCCATTCAATTATTATAGGTGCCTGAACTCAGTGAAACAATCAGACACAGTCCAGAGGGCCACAATAATAGTCGGTTATCTGAAGAAGTTATCTGACGAGAGCTATTTACAGCTCAGCTTATTTTTATGACCTTATTTTATATACCTCATTTTTATACTTTTCTGCTGGATGGTTAAGACCGAGAAAAAGCAAAACCTATATAACAAAAATATAGCTTTTGTATCTGATACAGTAAAACCATGGCTTTTTTTGATGAGGTCAGTCAAGTTCCATCAGGGTTTATCCTGAAACCTGTAACTCACTCTTTTTATCCTTTGTCGGTGCCCGCCTTGTGGATGAGTCATGCCCATTGCTTGAACAGTTTGTTCTCTGAGATCTTGTGAGAAAGTTTTCTCTCCATGTGACTTCTTAAGCACACTATAGATCATTGATCACATTCCTCTGTGGCACCATAATCTCCTTGATCAGAAAATTTGGGGCACAACTGAGTTCCATGTTGGCTGACCTTGTGACCCTTCCATTTCTCGAAGTTTTGATCTTTGAAATTAGGTTGTTAACCATCCAGAAGAGAAGCTGATTTGGTACCCTGCAGCATACACAGATCGGTTTACCTAACTACCTGACTAAATTCTTTTTAGTTGCTGTTATACATTTCTATCCATATTTCTTCTTTTGATTCCTTATACTAGAGAGACTATATGATATTTGCACATGTGTGTCTGGTTTGTTTCACTTATGAGTATATGTTTAAGTGGCACACAAGTGAAAAGACAACCCACACATTTAAAAAAAAAATTCCTAACTAATAAGCACTCTGACAAAGGTCTGATCTCTAGAATATATAAAGAACTAAGATATATTAAGGCTCTCTAATTTAAAGAACCAATCCAGAAA
>PVKA01041572.1:0-17997 GCA_004027165.1 Ctenomys sociabilis | reverse complement strand
GAGTCAACCCCCACCCCGCGATTGTTCAACACTCCTCGTTCCTCACGTAGCCATGCTTGCTTACCCCTCCCAGCCTGCGGTTTTCAGGCATAAAAGCCCTGCTGCCCAGCCCTCGGGGGGCTTTTTCCTTCTGCGTAAGGAAAACCACCCGGTGGGTACCACCTAAAATAAAGCGCTTCTTTTCTTTTGGACTTGCCTCATTGTCACTTGATTTTTGGAGTACAACAAGCGCCATCTGGAGCTCCCACCCCCAAGACCTCTGAGCTAGCGAGCAAGAAATTCTGAGACACTCTAACCAATCCACCCCAGCCTGGCCCACCCTGCAACACCCTGGAGCCCCTTCCCCCAAGCCTGCTGAGGTGCAAGTGAAATTTTCTGTGACTCTTCTGGCCCCCAATCCAGCCTAGAACTTCCCTGTGGGTGTGTGGGAGAGCTTTGGGGCTCCCTGGTGCTCCCTAGGCCAGGGGAATAACACAGGGGACCACAGGCTCACACTTGTGCCAGAAGGGCTGCAGCAAAAAGGAACTGAACACAATAGCTAGATCCAGGTCAGGCATAACTGGATAATCGCACACTTAACAGATTGGCACTTGAATCTCAATACGTGCTAAAGTTGTAACTGCACCAAAGCTCTACACCAAAGGTCAGAAGTCAGTGCTATACAAAATGACAAAGACAAGGAGCAACATGCAATCTCAGGCCTTGAGCCCACCAATGATAAGTGCAGAGGACACTAGCTCAGCTGAAATGAATGAATTAACAGGGGCAGAAGCAATGAAACAACAGCACAAAGGTATAGAAGAACTCAGACCAGAATTAATGCCTGAAATGAGAAAACAAATTTTTGAATACATAGCATCTGAAGCAATGAATCAAATATAGAAACACATAGGGGAAACCCAAGGCCCACCCAGAACAAGTGCAGAGAACACTATTCCAGCTGAAACATATGAATTAACAGTGTTGCAAGCAAAGAAACAACAGCAGAAAGGTAAATAGGAACTCAGGGCAGAAATAATTTCTGAAATAAAAAAAGAAATCTTTGCAATCATAGCATCTGAAGTAGAGAATCAATTATGGAAGTATATGGAACAAACCTAATTTGGAAAAAACTCTGCAGTTAAAGAATTAATGCTACGTCTAAAGAAGACAGTCACAAAAAAATAGAGGAGATTAGAAATATGACAGATTGCCTGAATGAGCAACACAGGAAAGAAATAGATCACATGAAGTGGAGTCAAAGAGGTATAGAACTTAAAATCTCAATCACAAGTCTACAAAACCCTTTGAATGAAAGCGAAGACAGACATTCAGATCTTGAAGATGCTGGTACAGCTAGTGAAAAGGTAAGAAAGGATCTCTTAAAAACAATGAGGATGCAGGAAAAAATAATCCATCACCAGCAAGATGATGCCAGGATGAATAATAGGCATCAATGAGAAAGAAGGTGACAATACAAATGATATAAAAAGAATATAGGCAGAAGTAATAGCAGAAAACTTCCCGAAGAAACAATCTGACATTCAGTAATCGAAGCATAGAGAATGCCAAATACTTCAACTCAAATAAAACACATCAAGACATATAATAGTCAATATTCCAGAAATTCAACACAAGAATAATATACTGAAAGCAGCTAGAAAAAAAAAGCAGATCATATTTAAAGGAAAACCCATCAGAATTACAGCCAACTTCTCTTCAGAAACCATGAAGGCAAGGAAAGCATGAAGCCAATAATAAACCAATAATAACGAATGAGATACGAAACATAATAAAAAGCTTGCTGACAAAGAAAAGTCAATATCCTGATGCATTTACAGCTGAATTCTATAAGAAATTTATAGAAGAAATAGTCCCAACACTTCTCAAATTCTTCAAAGAATTGGGAAATGAAGCAATCCTCCAAAAATCATTTCTGGAGGCAAGTATTATACTGATTCTAAAACCAGGGAATGACACAACTACAGGCCAATCTCCTTAAGGAGCATGGATGCAAAAATCTTCAATAAAATCTTAGTAAATAGAATATAGCAAATCATCAAGAAGATCATACACCATGACCAGGGAGGATTCATCCCAGGGATACAAGGATAGTTCAATATTTGAAAATCTATAAATGTAATACACTATATTAATATAATGAAAATTAAAAACCACATGATCATCTCAATTGATGCAGAAAAAGCTTTTGACAGAGTCTAACACTCATTCATGTTCAAAGTCCTATGGAAAATTGGAGTAGAAGGCCTATAGTGAAATTTGATAAAAGCCATCTATGAAAACCCCATGACAAATATAATTCTAAATGGGGAAAAACTGAAATCTTTTACTCTCAGATCTGGTACAAGACAAAAATTTGCTCTATCAACCCTCCTATTCAATATAGTTTTGGAATCATTAGCAACAGCCATTAAAAAAGAAGGAGAAATAAAAGAAATAAGAATAGGTAAAGAAGAAGTTAAATTATTACTATTGGCAGATTACATGATACTTTACTTGAAAGACCCAAAAACCTCCATGAAGAAGAACTAGAATTGATACACAAATTCAGTAGCATAGCAAGATACAAAGTCAATACTCAAAAGTCAATACCATTCTCTACACATATAAGAAACACACTGAGAGGGAAAGTATAGAAATAATACCTTTTACAATAGTGCTGTGGAAAACGAAATACCTTGGAATTCAAAGATCTTTTCACAGAAAATTACAGTCTCTAAGAAAAGAGATAGTAGAAGATTTCAGAAAATGGAAAGATATTCCCAGACTCTGGACAGGAAGAACCAACATCATGAAGATGGCCATACTCCCAAAATTGTTGTACAGATTTAATGCAATCCCTATGAAACTGCCAACAACATATCTCCCAGACCTAGAGAAATCATTCCTAAAATTTATTTGAACCAGAAAAGACCTAGAATAGCAATGATAACAATAACAAAGATAAGCCAGGAGATATTACAACTCCTGACTTGAAATTATACTACAAACTACTGTGATAAAATCAACATGGTATTGGCAACAAAGTACACTGGAGGATAAATGGAATAGATTACAAGATGCAGAGGCCTCTACGAACATGCTCAGCCATCTGATCTTCGACAAAGCGGCCAAACACGCCCACTGGATGAAAGATAGCCTCTTTAACAAATGGTGCTGGAAAAGCTGACTTTCTACATGCCAAAAGCTAAAACTTCACCCAGCTCTATCACCATGCACTAAGCTAAAGTCAAAATGGATTAAAGATCTAAACAGAAACAATCTCCTAGAAGAGAAAGTAGGAGGAACTTTTGAAGACATAGGGGTACATAAAGAGTTTATGAACAAATATGTATCCATAAGGGAAACACTTGAAAGAATCAACAACTGGGATCAACTCTCATTGAAAATTTTGTGCACATCAAAAGAAACTATCAACAAAATGAAAAGACAACCCACAACATTTCAAAACAATCTTAATTAATAAGCACTCAGACAGTCTGCTCTCTAGAGTTTATAAGGAACTAAGTTATATTAGGGACCTCAAATTTAGAGACTCAATTCAGAAATGGGCATTTGAGATGAATACACTCTTCTCAGAGGACGAAAATTAAAGAAGAGAATCAATATATTAAAAAATGCTCAACATCACCAAGCATCCATGAAATGCAAATTAAAACATTGAGATACCATTTCATTCCATGAAGAATGGCTATCATAAAGAAATAAACCAACAACAAATGTTGGAGAGGATGTGGGGAAAAGGGAACACTTCTCCAGTGCTGGTGGGAATGTAGACTGGTGCAGCCATTGTGGAGATCAGTGTGCAGACTCCTCATAAAAGTAGGACTGGAAATCCCATTCAAGCCTGCTATCCCCCTACAGGGAATTTTCATGGAGGAACTGAAAACATCGTATCATAGTGATATATGTCTACCTATATTTATAGCAGCACAATTTGCGATAGCCAATCTTGGAAATAACCAAGATGTCTGTCACACGAGGAATGGTTGAAAATTATGTGGTATTCTTATACAATGGAGTATTACTCAGCTATAAAGAATGATAAATTTGAAGCATTTATATTGAAGTGGATGCCACTTCATCATATACTCATACGTCACATAAAACACACACATGTGTAAATATCATATAGTCTCCCTAGTATAAGAAATCAAAAGAAGAAATACAAATAGAAAGGTAACAACAACTAAAAAGAATTTAGTCAGATAGTTAAGGTAAACTGAACTGCATATGTTCCAGCATAATAATCAGCTTCTCTTTTGGATGGTGAACAACAAAAGTTTGCAGATCAAAAATTGGAGAAAAGGAAGGGCCATAAGGTCAGCCAATGTTTTTCCCTAGCCTTTCAAGGTCACTGAAGACTCAGGACATAGGAGAACCTGTACTGTAACATCATGGAACTCAGTTGTGCCCCAAACTTTCTGATCAAGGAGATTATGGAGCCATAGAATAATGTGATCAATGACCTATAGTGTGCCTAAGGAGAGGAACATGGGGAGAAAACTTTCTCTCATGCTTTCTCAGAGAGCCAGCTGGTCAAGCAAGGACCATTATTCATCCACATGGCCAACATGGAGAAAGGATTTACAAAGTGAGGTACATGGTTACAGAATAAATCCTGAGGGGACTTGAATGACCTCATCAGATACAAAAATTACATTTTTTGTTATACAGGTCTTACCTTTTCTCAGTTTTAACCATGCAGCAGGAAAGTATTAAAATAAGGTATATAAAGTATAGCCATAATAATATGCTAAGCTGTAAATGGCTCTAGTCAACAATTTCTTCAGATAACCCACTATTATTGTGGACTGGTTGACTGTGTTGAAATGTTTGGCTGAAGTCAAGCACCTATAATAATTGAATGACAATAGAATGCCCATCTTTTACAGGACTAAACAAAAAAAGGGAAACAAAGGAAGAACAATTCTGCATTTGTATAAACAGTACAGTTAGGATAAATATGCAGTACTTTTGGGTAATTCTATGAGAAGAAAGATTTGCACTAATAGTGCTTGGACAGGATGTCCTGTCTGCTTCTTGTACTATGGAGAATCACTAGGAAGATAACAGTATTAATTACTGAAACTGTATTATAATTCAGCTTTAAAAAAAGATAGGTATGCAGCTACATTCTCTTAATTCATTGATCAGAATCATGTGCTCTAATTGTGTTTGTAAGTAGAACATCATGTATGCACCTTGTACAACAAAAAACCACTACAAAAACAATATGCAATATATTAATTATTGAATCTGTCCTACTAATTTGATTTGAAACTCATTCCTATTTGTTCTTCAATAAAATAAAAGTAAAAAAAGAAAAATATATCGTCATTCCCCCTATCTCCCAGGTGAATTTAAAAGAACATTGTTATTTCTACAAAGCACATCATTGTTTTTCTAACATTTTATGTAATTATTAAGATTAAATAAAGTAAATAAAATTTAATATTTGAAAGGCCATATAGTAATATTTTTCTGTAGTGTTAAGTACAATAAATTAGCATAATCTTAAAATATTAATCATTATAGTTTCTACCTTGTTCATGCATGATTTTTCTTCTATTATTTTCAACTGTGACTATATAATGATGCTTTATTAAAAATACTGATTCTTAGGATAGTGAGACAGCTCAGAAAACAAGTGCCTTCAATTGCAAGGGACTAGAGTTTGATCCGAGGCACACTGGGCCAGCCACTGGGCCCAGGCTTGGTGGAGCACGCCTGCAATGCCAGTGCTAGGGAGGCTGAAACCATGAGCTGCATGGCAAGTACCTGCACCAAATATGATTTTTAAAAAAGTACTGATTCTTAAACCATGTGTCAGAGCATTAAATATAAATCATAGATTTTTTTTAGATATTAGCAATCTTCAAATTTCAATTGATCTAGTGTACAGCCAAGACTGAAAATATCTGTTTTAGTCAGAAACATACAGATTTCATAAAAGAAATTTATATTTACTATTAAAAGACTGCAAAAGTACAACAAAAATAATAAAACTAGTAGTGCTGAGATAAGAAAAGCCTTAAACATAGTCAAAGTGCAAGAGCCCGTGGGCTTAAGACGACAGCAGATGCTGCGACCATGACAAATGGGTCTGGATTATATAGACTATCAGGAGTTGACACGCTGTTACAAGCTATGTAGCTCCAGTCTGTGTTTATTGCATGTGTCCGTGTCATAGAATAACTCTATCAACTTTTTAAAGATTGAAAGAACAACAAAGAAGTTCTTGGAGCCTGTAACACACAAACAAATTTAAAATCAATAATTTCTTCAGGGTTCAGGGAGATGGCTCAGTGGAATAAGTGCTTCCCTGGCAAGTGCAAGGGCCTGAGTTCAATCCCTGGTTCCACAAAAAAAAAAAAAAAAAAAAAAAAAACAATAATAATGATTATAATAATTTCTTCAAGTTTTGAGATAGGAGAGGTAGGAAAAGATTACTGTCCTGCTCCCATACCCTCCTCTCTCTCTTCCATCAAGCTTCTCCTTTCTTCTTCCTCCTTTCTCCCTCCAACCTTTCCTGCATTCATCATTGTACTTGCTTTGATGATTTTATGTTAATAGAGAGCAGAGTCTAGATATCAGCTTCAAAGGTACAAATCTCTTTTAGAGACACATGTATTTAATTACCTCTTATTTTTTGAATGCCTGAAAAGTGATTTTATTTTGTAAGACTATAGCTTACAAAATGAAATCATTATATATGTATTAGTTCAATTTATAATGTAGACAATATGGTATTATAAGGAAACCATTCAGAATTAACAAATAGATGCATCTAAATATGTAAAGAAGCGTGAAAATATCAGAAATAACTTTTGTTCTATTTCCTGAAGTTCAACATTTATTCCAACATTTAATTCTCAACAAAAAGCTGGTCAATTTTATAACTAGTAACATCAATTTGAGATCATTCTCTCGAGCAAAAATTTCAATTATGCAAGTTTTTTTGGTCTATGAAAACTCTCTGAAATCATACTTTTCTCCAACTCAATTTTATCCTTTTATCCCAGAAGATGACAGCTAAGTGCTAGAATAGATAACTTCTGTACAGATCAAAATATGATCTTCCACTATTATGCAGTTACAATGTTCCCCTTTTATATGCAAGCTCAAGAAGAGGTTTGAACAAAGTACTTAGAAATGTGTTCACTAGCTGCTTAGAACACATAATTGCACACCACAGATTGCAAGCCCCTGGTGGTGCATTTCAGTAGCATTCCACTTCAATTGCTATTGTTCAAAAGGACAAGGCCTCTATAATAAACCCCAGTACAAACTGGCTTCAATATTGTTGAGGTAAACCCACCTCAATTTGTCATTTATTTTATTTTATTCCATTTCATTATTTTATTTTATTTTATTTTCAGTGGTACCAGGGATCGAACTCAGGACCTTGCACTTGCCAAGCAAGAACTTATTCAACTGAGCTATCGCGCTGGCCCTTCAATTCACCGTTTACTTATTTTTATTTTTTATTTGTTGTTAGTGGAACTGAGGATTGAACTCAAGCCCCTGCACTTGCCAGGGAAGTGATCATTCTACTGATCCATCTCCCCGGCCCCCTCACCATTTAATTATCACTCAGTACATACTATATATACTAAAAATCTAGACTGTATCTACAAATAATAGCAGTGGACTCTTTTGAAACAAAACTTTTATACTTTCATGTCTATATTTGATCATTCAAATAGAACATATGGTGCTACTTGCCCTGAAATTTATCTTTATTGGTAAAAATATTAATATCCTGGCCAATGTTATAGAAATAGCTTCTTAGCCAGGCTTTCAATTTCTTTATTTATAGTGTTAAGAAAGCAAAAGCTATGACACCTATTGATTTGCAGCCATGTGCATATTTTAAATTATAAACATCCTAAAATTAATGTTTGCCTTAGAAAGAATGTAAAAACAAATTACCAACCATGTAGCTATTTTATGGCTTCATTTTTACAAGTACTGGAACCTGGCTTTCATTTCAAATACAAAGATAACAATTTCTCTTCAAATAAACTGTTCACACAGTTGATTTTTTTCTTCCCAAAGCAGAAACTAGAGTATTTTCCCCAGTATCTTTTGCAGTGAGTACAGCCATGTAGCCTAGTATCCTTCCATCAGAGAGCAGTATCTATGCTTGTAGAGTTAAAGACCATGAGGAAACCAAGCTCTATGAGAAGCACAGTCAATGCAGTATTGATCACTTGTTATATACACAGATTAGCACATCTTTTCAGCAAGAATAGTAGCACATCCCAGAATGGAACCACATTCAACATCAATTTGCGCTCTCTCTCTCTCTCTCTCTCTCTCTCTCTCTCTCTCTCTCTCTCTCTCGTCACTGGTGCAAAGCTTGGAGACATGGTAATTTCATTACATACACACAGTTCCTGAAGACCTTGTTGCTTGTGGAGCGTGGTTTTCATGTTCTTCTGGAGGCAATTTGTTACCTACCGTTCTTTGAAGAAGCACCACTTTTCCTAAAACAGATAAGAACCTCCAGCCTTTGATAATATTATTCTTGTCAGATTGTTATGTCATTTATGTTACTTTAGCCATAGGTAATTGAATTGGGATCCTTTATTGCCACTTCAAACCTTATACCACCTAGAGGAAAAGAGTGCTTGCATGTCACATGGCATACAAGATGACAGTTGTCAAACACTTGTCAAATAATTAAAAACATCAATTTCTTAAAGGGAAGAGGTGGTTCCTGTGGGCATTTTAATGAATTGGTGACTTTTAATTAAATGCTGAATGCCTGTTTTCTAAACAGCTGATTTCATTGTGAAGAAGTTTATCAAATACGAAAACATTTTTAAAACAATTTTCAAATGGGTTGAATCAACTCCAGCATTCTTCTATATACATTCATTTCCCCCAGATGTAAACCATACAGTCTAATATGAAAAAGAGGTCAAAGCATTCTTTATCTTTTTTTGGCAAAACCAGGGATTGAACACAGGCCCTTGTACTTGCCAAGTAAGTGCTAATTCTACTGAGTCATCTCACTGGCCCAGTCAAAGCATTCTTTAAATTCTGAGTATATACAAGGTATAGAAATGGTAGTATTTGGAATTTTAGGATACTTAATGTGCAAGACACAGGGTACTGATAGGAAATGTAGATGGAACATCAAAGTCGAGAGAGAGAAAGACAGATAGGCAGACAGACAGAGACAGAGAGAGTGACAGTGACAGAGAAAGACAGAACCAAGGGCTCACAGTAATTTGTTTTTTTTTTCTTTTACTGTTCTTTAGTTTAATTAAAACACCTCAAATTTCATCATATGGATAAATTTCATCATATGATACATTAAAATGGTACAGATTTATGGGGTACCGTGTCATATTTTGATACATGTATAAATTGTGTAATCATGAAAATAGGGTACATATATTTATCTCCTCAAACATTTATCAGTTCTGGCACATTCAAAATCTTTCAGCTTTTTTAAAAAGACAAAGTCCATTGCTATTATGTATAGTCACTCGACTACGCAGTACAGTACCAGAATTTCTCCTTCTAACACTGTCTTCGTTTTGATGGATTCACCTTTCCCTGTTCCTTCTCCCGCTGCTTGCCCAGCATCTTTTAATGACTAGTCTCTTAATTTCTATGACATTAGCTTTTTTTAAATTTATTTTTATTTCATTGAAGTACAAATATCAATCAGACAGTTTCAAGACACCTTAACAAGACAGATTCAATAAATTAATACATTGCAAACTGTTTTCATAATGTTTTGGTATCGTACAAGGTGCATACATGATATTATATTTACAGATATTATTTTAGCAGATGTCTCTTATCAGTAAATTAAGAGTGTAGCTGCTTACTTATCTTATTTTTTATATATGAATATCAAAAATTCAATGATTATTTTCCTAGTTGATGACCGTAGTACTAGAAGCCGACATAATATCCTGTCCAACCACCATTAGTGTAAATCTTGCCTCTCATAGGATTATGTAGAAGCACAGCATTATCTATCCCAACTGTACTGTGTATACACACACATCATGAGTTTTTCTTTCTATACCCCTTCCTTTGTCTACACCTGTCAAAGGTGGGCACTCCATTGTCATTCTGAATCCCACAGTCAGTGCAAATAACAAGCATGGGGCAACATCCAACCAGACTGACATAAAGCTGCACAGTAAATGTTCACTAACCTCAGCAACTATTACCTTATACATCATACTTAAGTTCTAATAAAATCTTCCAGGACATGTCAAATAGCAAATTATAGCATGATCTTAAAAGGGTGGGAGAGAAGGAAATCAAAACTGGGCATGGTTGCACGTGCTTATAATTCCAGGACCCATTTAAGTAAGACTCAGAACCAGACTCAGTAATGAAGTTCTGAGAAGTTGTGATTTCTTACATGAAAAATTTTCCCTTTTTTTACTGGTGCTGTGAATATAACTCTGGACCTCATCAACAATAGCAAACTGCTTGAACACCGAATGATACTACCACTCTTTGTTATGTATTCTTAAGTAGAAAAAGGAAAAAGTTATAAATTAATAATATCAAAAATAAAACTACATGAAGGTGTCATTACTAAATCAGATGTCAGTGCACTGTGTTCCTTTCCAAGGCCAGGAGGAAAATATTCATTTCTATGTTCACTCAATTACCAGCAGTATTCAGTCCTATAAGGTTCTCTCTCTCTCTCTGTTCTCTCACCTCTCTTGTCTATCATCCATCCATCTATTTACCATCTACCTATCAATCACATATCTATCATCTACTATCATCTGTCTTCCATCACCTACCCATCATCTATCTCCTGTCATCTATCATTTATCTATCTATCATCTTTCTTTCTTTCTTTCTTTCTTTCTTTCTTTCTTTCTTTCTTTCTTTCTTTCTTTCTTTCTTTCTTTCTTTCTTTCTTCCTTCCTTCCTTCCTTCCTTCCTTCCTTCCTTCCTTCCTTTCTTTCTTTCTTTTTTTTTGTCATTTCTCCTATACTTAGGAGAACTGCCCTGAACTTCAGACTCATCGGCGACAACAACAATAAGATCAATTTGCTAGCCATTTTTTGTTGTTGTTGTTGTTTCATGGCCAACTCAGGCCTGGCAAGGCATGCAGTGCCAGGAATACAACTGTGGTCCCTGTGCTTTGCCTAAGCTTGCCTATAGACTGCTGAACTATCTCACTGGCCCAAACCACATTAATTTTATTTGTCCCTTGAATTTTGTTTTGTCATGTAATTTGATCATATTCACAGGTCTAACAGTAGGAATTAAAATCTGTGCATCTTTGCAGAGACATTGTGCTACTGACCACACTCAGCACTCTAGCATTAGCCGTTCTTACTTCTCCTCCCATAGAGGATCATTTTTGGTACGGAAATTTAAAATGACAGCATAGCTTAGTGTCTTCTATATTTTGGGTTAAAAAGAATGAACTGTTCCCAAGTCTTATGTGCCTGGAAAGTGTGGATCATGAGAACTTTATACTCCTTAGCATGTTATCCCTTGATGAATTTGTAGTTAAATCTTAGTTAGGAGGTAGAGTCTAACTGAAGGTCAGAGCTAATCCTGGAAGAGCATATCCTCCTTCTTACTACTCCCTCCTCTCTCTTCTTCCTGCCCACCATGATGTGAGGAACTTTCATCTGCCTCATCCTTCCATTATCCCACTTCTGACTTGGATCTGGCTGGCTGTGTATGAAGCCACTGAAATTGTAACCCAAAGTAAATACTCCTCCTTTAAATTATGCATGTCAGAAATTTTGTCACAGAGACAGAGAAACTAAATAAGAAAATAGGTACCAAGCATGGAATCATTGCTACAATTGTACTTGACAATGTGCTTTAGAAATGCTTATAAATGGTTTGCAAGAGGAGTGTGAAGTGATTTGAAGATTCAGGCTGGAGCGGCTCTAAAATGTTGTGAATGGGGCTTGATATGGGACACCAATCAGAGTGCGTAGTGCTGATAGGGGTGAAGCCAATAAAACACAGCCTCAGGAGATTGCCTTCAGGAATAAGGATGCCACTGGAAGGAGTACTAGAGACTGTCTGTGTTGCGCTATACCAGAAAATTTGTCTACATGCCGACTATGTCCTGAGATGTTCTGGGTGGATATAGTGAGGACAATGAACCAATTAATTTGGCAAAGAAAATTTCCAGATAACTCAAGATTCAAACTATGGCAAGGGCGTGGCTGACTGCTTTTAAGTAGATCTACAGTAAGAATCAGGAGCAAATGACAGATGTAAAGATTAAAAAAAAAATTGTTCTTATGCCAGACAGGAAATGTTTGCAATATTGGGCAAAGGAGGACATGGTAGCTAAAACAGTATGGATTGAAAATAAATAAAGAATTTTATAAAAGGACAAAGAAAAAGATGCCTTGAGAGCATTTCAAAAATCAGATAAGACCTGTCCATCACAGACTAAAGATGTGTAAGTGATAATCTTGCATTTGAGAAGAATACCTACTCATTTAGCCAATTACATTTCTGAACTCAAGCATCTAGGCCCTCATAGGTCACGGCACAAATGACTGCTCAAGAGGAAGGCCAACTTTGACATCATCCATGTGGTGCAGGTGTTTTAGACATGCACAGTGAAAGTTATAGGAATCAAAAGACCTCCAGAATTTGAAGGCATAGGAGGGCAGGCAGAAATGTGTAATAAGGTCATTCTCACTGTCAGGGTCACCTAAGAAGGCAATGCATGAAATTGTGAGACTGAAGTTGAAGGAGTAGTGGAGGTCCTAGGAAAATGGAAATGCAAAAATGAGGAAACCTTCAGACAGGCATTGGAACGATGAGAGAGAGGGGTTGTAGATGGCTTTCCAAGCCATCTGCAATTCACATCTCTCACAGTCCACCTGCTATAGTTTGTGTCTAGGTGTCCCCCCAAAGCCTCATGCTGTCTTGGGGCAGCTTCTGGAGTTCGTGATTGATTATTGTGGGTGCGGATGCTGCACCTGCCCTGGGGCAGCTAATTTGCATTACAATGTAAAGAGGAAAGAGGAGCTAGCAGCTTGAGCTACTGCTCCTTCTTCCTTGTGCTCTTCCTGTTTTTTGCCACCTCCATGAAAGGTTGTTCTCTGCTTGTGCTGCTCTGCCCTGAACCCAGCTGAATATGGACTGAAACCTCCAGTTACTGTGAGCTAAATAAACCTTTCCTTCCTTCATTTTGGGTGTCAGGTATTTGTCTCAGCAATGAGAGAAGAGTAACTAAGACACTACCCTTGTTGCCATGGAACTAGATGTAATGTTAGCTCTGCTCATGTTTGGGCTCACATACATAAAATTTATTTCCCTTTTCCTATTCTTTGCTTTTAATTGTTTGTTTTGCTTTTGTGTTTTGTAAAGAGAATACAAAATAGTATTAAAAGACAAAAATTACAAGTGATACAGAATTTCACTTAACAAAGTAATATTAATTTCAGAGTCTTTGTTGTATGCATAGTACTGTCTCCCAACCAGTTATTCATATTGCCAGAAATATGTATGTAAAAATTGGGAGAAGAAAAATTTTAAAATGTAAGAAATTAAGAGGAAAAACTATTGAAACAATTGAAAAAAGGAGAGCAAACAGAGCCTTATCTGCTCCTTTGCACAAACCAGCAGAAATGCACAGTACAGCTGTCCAAACCATCCTGCTTACATGTCTAGATAAACCTCTATCCCCACTTGCTCTCCTGTCCTTCTCCTCAACTCAGTAACTCTTTCCTTTTAAGCAAGTTCACTCCATTTTCCTTGTGCCCTTCAGATTCAATGTTCTCTTTTAGGTGCTCACATTAAGGAAATAATACTGTTTTGCACATGTGCGTCTGATTTGTTTTACTTCAAAAGAATGGTCTCTAGTTGCATTGATTTACCAACAAAAGTCTCAAATGTATTCTATTTTTATATCTGAAAAGTACTCCACTGTGTAAAGATACCACATTTTGTTTTTGCATTCTTCAGCTGATTGGCATCTGGGTTGTTTCCACGATTTAGCTATGGCAAATTGTACTGCTATAAACATGTGTGTACATAGATGAATTTGGTATGATGTTTTCAGTTTCTCTGGAAAAGTATCCAGGTAAAGAATAGCTGGCTTGAATAGGATCTCCAATCCTAGCTTTTCAAGAAATCTCCCCACTGATTTCCACAGTGGTTGTACCAGTCCACTCCCACCAACAATGCAAAAGGGTTCCTTTTCCCCCACATCTCCAGAATTTGTTATTGGCTGACTTCTTGATATTAGCTATTCTTTCTGGAGTGAGAGAGTATCTCAGTGTTGTTTTAATTTGCATTCCTCAAATGAATAATGATGTTAAACATTTTAATACATTTACTTGCCATTTGTATCTCTTCCCCTTTAAAGTATATATTCATCTCAGATGCCATTTTTGGATTGGGTTGTTGTATTTGGGGGACTGATTTTTAAAAATTCTTTATATGCTGTAAATAGAAGGCCTTTGTTGGAGAGACAGTGAGATATAACTTTTCTCAGTCTGTTGGTTTCCGTTTTGCTCTGTTGGAGATTTTCTTTGAAGAGCAGGAAGTTTTCAAAAAGATAAGATCCCAGGTGGTACTTCATTGAAGTATTTCCCATACAAATTGGTTTTTGTTCGTGAACTCTCTACTCCTATGCCTTTCAGATTTCTACCTACATCTTCCTCCAAAAGATTTAGTGTTTCTCTTTTAATATTTAAATCTTTGATCCATTTCGACAACAATTTAGTGTATATTAATGTACATGAGTATAATTTTAGCCTTTGACATTTGAAAAACCAGTTTTTCCAACACAATTAGAGGCTATCTTTCTTCCAGTAAACGTGTTTGGCTCCTTTATCAAACATAAGGTGGTGGCTTGTGTTTACAGTTGTTTCTGCATCTTCTTCTCTGCTCCTCTGATCCTCAGCTCTGTCTCTATGCTAGTAACATGCTGATTTTTTATAGCGTAATTTCAGATAAGGGATAGCAATACCTCCTGTATTTCCTTAGCTTCTCAGGACCGCTTTTGATATTATGGATCTCTTATAGTTCCAAAGGAATTTGAGGAAATTTGTCTCTATCTCTGTTAGGTATACTAATGCTACTTTAATCAAGATTGCACTGAATCTGTATAACAATTTTAGGAGAGTATGGCTATTTTCGCAATATTTGTTCTTCCTGTGCAGGAGCATGGACAATCTTTCTATTTTCTCAAATCATAATAAAATCATCTTCAATCTCATTTCTCATAGTACCATACATTTCACTGTATATTTCTTGTACTTTCTTTGTGAGATTGTTTCTTAAGTATTTCTTCTTTCTTTCCTTTTTTTTTTTTTTTTTTGGATGTTATTGTGAAAGGTGTGATTTCCCTTATCTTTCTCTGAGTGCATTCATTATTTAGGTCTAAAAATGCTACTGATTTTAAGGTGTTAATACTGTATCTTGCTACATTGCTGAATTTGGTGATGAAATCTATGAGAGCTTTAGTGGTGTGTTGAGGGTCTTCGATGTAGGACCCCCAAATAATGATAATTTCACTTCCTCTTTTCAAATCCTCACTCCTTTTCATTTCTTTCTCTTGTCTAATTGCTCTGGTTAGTATTTCCTGGCTAAATTCAATAGGAGTGGAGACAGTAGACATTCTTTTCTTGTTTCTAATTTTAAAATGAAGGCCTTCAGTTTTTGCCCTTTTAGTATCATGTTGGCCTTTTGTTTCTCATAGATGGCTTTTATCAGGTTACGATATTGTCCATCTGTTCTGATTCTCTGTAGGGTTTATTTTTTTATCATGAATGAGCATTGGACTCTGTCAAAAACTTTTTCTGCATGTATTGAGATGAATGTGTGATTTTTGTCCTTGTATCTATTGACATAGTGTTCTACATTTATGGATTTGCATATATTGAACCATTCCTGCATTCTTGGGATGAATCAAACTTGGCTAGCATATATAATCTTCTGGATGGTCTGCTGTATTCTGTTTCTAGTATTTCATTGAGAATCTTTTCATCTATGTTCATTAGAGAGACTTACCTGTAGTTCTCTTTTTCAGTTGGATCTTTTTCTGGTTTTGTAATGTAGTAGTACTTTAACCAAGAATGAGTTTGGGAGAACTGCTTCCCTTTCAATTTCACTGAAGAGTCTGAAAAAATTTGGTATTAAATTTTCTCTAAATTTCTTGTAGATTTTTGCTATGAATCTGTCAGGACCTGGGCTTTTCTTTTCTCGAAGGTTTTTTTAAAATACATTTTCAATTTTGTTTGCTATTACTGGGTTATTCAGAGGTTGTGTATCTTCTTGACTCAGCTTTGGCATTTCATATGTATTTATGAAACTGTCCATTTCCTGTATGTTTTTCATTTTGTGAGATTAAGATTTTCAAAGTAGGTATTGATGTTCTTCTAAATGTCTAGAAGATCTGTAGTGATTTAACGCTTTTCATTCCATATTGTATGAATTTGTGTTCTTTTTTTCCTTTTTTGATTAGATTGGCTTGAGATTTATCCATTTTATTTATTTTTTCAAATAACCAACTCTTGGATTCATATAGTCTTTGTATTATTTTCTTCATCTCCACTGCATTAATTTCTGTTCTAATCTTTATAATTTCCTGCCTCATTTGGGTTTGGGCTTGACTTGATCTTCTTTTCCTAGAGCTTGAGGTGCAGCATAAGATCAGTTATTTGGGCTTCTTCTATTTTCCTAATGTGCAAATTTACCACTCTAAATTTTCCTCTTAAGATAGCTTTCATGTTATCCCACAGGTTTTTATAAATTGCATATGCATTTTTATTTGATTATAAATATTTTTTAATTTCTTCTTTAATTTCATCTGTGATCCAATAGCTGTCTAGGAAGTTACTTAATTTCCATGCATTTGTGGTGTTTTATTACTTCCTTTGTCAGTAATTTTCAGTTTCCTTGCACTGTCATCAGATAGTAAGCATGGGATAATTTCAATTACTCAACAATGCAAAGTGTGTTAATATATTGTCTATTTTGAAAATGCCCCATGTGCATTTCAGAAGAATTTTTTCTGTTGTTGCCTGACGAAACACTCTGTAAAGGTCTACCAAGTCAATTTCTTCACAAATTAGGATTAGTTCTATCAATTCTTTGTGGATTTTTTGCCTGGATGATTTATCTTATAGTGATAATTACATGTTAAAGTCCCCATTTACAATTGTATTATTGTTATTTGATTTTTTCATGTCTGTTAAACTTTGTCTTATGTAGGAAGGTAATCTTACATTGGGTATATAAATATTTACAATTGTTAGCTTCTTTAGGCAGTTTTCCCTTAGCAAGTATGTAGTGTCCTTCTTTATTTCTTTGAAGGATTTTTTGTTTTATATTGATATTGCCAGCAACCAGAATAACTATCCTTGATTTTTCTGATTTCCTGTAGTATGGAGAATTGTTTTCCTTCCTTTGACTTTTTGTCTGTGAATTTCCTTAGTTATGTGTGTTTCTTGTATGTAGTACATTGTTGCATTTTTTTTCAATTTTTTTTTCATTTATTTTTATTTTATTAAAATACAAATGTCAATCAGACAGTTTCAAGACACCTTAACCATACAGATTCAATGAATTAATACATTGCAAACTGTTTTCATAACGTTTTGGTATTGTACAAGGTGCATACATGATATTATATTTACAGATATTATTTTAGCAGATATGTCTTATCAGTGAATTAAGAGTGTAGTTGCTTACTTATCTTATTTTTTATACCTGAATTATATCAAAACTTCAATAATTATTTACCTAGTGGATGACCATAGTACTAAAAGCCGACATAATATCCTGTCCAACCACCACTAATGGTGGTGCAGATCTTGCCTCTCAAAGAATTATGTAGAAGCACAGCGTTATCTATCCCAACTGTACTGTCTATACACACACATCATGATTTTTTCCTTCTACAACCCTTCCTTTGTCTACACCTGTCAAAAGTGGGCACTCCATTGACATTCAACTAACTTAGGTGCTTGAACTCGACACCACAATCCAACACAGTCCAGCATT
>PVKA01041571.1:0-18001 GCA_004027165.1 Ctenomys sociabilis | reverse complement strand
CTTTTTTTTTTTTTTTTGTTTTTTTTTTTTTTTTTTTTTTTTTTTTTTTTTTTTTTTTTTTTTTTTTTTTTTTTTTTTGCGGAACTGGGGATTGAACTCAGACCCTTGCGCTTGCCAGAGAAGCACTTATTCCACTGAGCCATCTCCCTAGTCCTCAGCCCTTCACCTTTAGTGCTGAATGGCAGTCCTTCAAGATGAATGGGATAACTCATTGTAATGTAATGTTTGTTTCCCAACTGCAGTTGTGTTAGCCTTCCATCACTGTGCAACAAATGCCTGAGATGATCAACTGGTAGGGGCAAAAGGCTTAAAGAGTCGCAGTTGTGGAGGTTTCACTCTATGTTTTCTTGTTGCCATTTGTTTGGGGCTAGTGACAAGGCGCATGAGGTGGCAGGAGGAGGACATGTGGGAGCAGAGCAGCTCAGCCTATGGCTGGGAGCAGAAGAGCATGAGTGGTGAGCAGGGTCTCGTGAGGGACGAGTCCCTCATCAGCTAGATACTGCTCAGCTCTGAGAGCTGACACCATCTCCCAGTAGATCCCAGCCATCCAGCTGGGGACCAACCCCTGAGCACATGGGCCTGTGGGGGACAACTAGTGAAACTGTAGTTTTATAAGTGGAGTTTGCTGAGTCATAGAGATAGCTTAAATACTAAGCAGACGCTTGGGCTTCATCGTCAGGCATTCTGCTTCCCTGGGTCTGGGGCGGCCTCAGCTTGTGCTTTTCTAGATAACTGCTAAGTAATGCAGAAGCTTCTGCATTACTCCCGTCCTGCCCCAGGAGTGGTGTTGCTTCAGACCACTGTGCTGACTTAATTCCTATTATATCTGCAATAACAGACTAAAAGTCTTTTTAGTATGTGGTGTTTTTGACATTTCAAAATGAATGCTGGATGTTCTGGACTCTATTAAAAATATCATCTATAGATAACTGAACTCTGTCCTTTGGCAGTTGGAAAAGCAGCCTGTGAATAACCACCGAGGGCTTATTCTCTGCCAACCTTCATAAGAATTTCTGGGGCAAAGTCCGGAAACATCAAACTTCCTGTCTCTGGGAGTCTAAATTCAAACCAAAAGGAGGGATAAAAATACCTCAAATTTTCTAATTTTATAAGTATTAGAGATAATGTATTAAAGAATGGCTGGCTAATGAGAAAAGAGGTGTACAATTTTGACTTTAAGTTAATGACAGCAGGTTGGTATTTTTTAAGCTTCAATAACTACTTGTGTTACTGTGAGAGGTAGTATTGGAGAAACAGAATATGATGAAGTTCTGACCCAGAGACTCGGTCAGGTCTTGAGTATAACTGATGTCATTTTTCATGGAAATGTATAACACAGTCCTCAGAACATCTGGTTCTTTATATACATTCATTTTCTTGCACATTTAAAGAATGTTGAATATGACCATATATGTTGTCTTAGTTAATTTTCTCTTGTTGCTGGGACAAAATAGCCAAAGTTAAGAAAGGAAAAGTTTATTTAGCTCCTGGTTTGTAGAGTTTGCCCTCAATGACTAGCTGGCTCCAAAGCAGGATGGCATGGCAGGGGGGCAACGGTTCAAGGTGGCAGAAGGTAGCTAAAGCAAGAAGAGTGAAAAGCAGGGGCTAGCCGGATAGCTCTGTGCACTAAAGCTCCTGCTTAGGGCAGGGGCTGGGGTTTGATACCTGGCACCATAAGCCAAGGCAGCCCCACCCCTGGGGGGCATTGAGACAGTTACTGAGACGGGGAGTGCTGGCACTCACCTGTAATCCCAGCGCTTGGGAGGCAGAAAACAGGAGGATCACTACCAGTCTGATCTGTGTAGTGAGACCCTATAGACCCTGTACTAAACAAAAAAACAAAGAACCAAAAAAGGGGAGAGCAGACCTTTTTTCCTCCCTTATATTGTATGCAGGCTACCCACCATCGCCTTGCTCTCTTCTTGCACAGGTTCAAGATGTTTACAAAGTGAAGACCCTTGGCCCCCTGCTGGGTCACTTAGTTAAACTTCTAAATTTCTCAAGTTGACATAATGGACAGCATCCTAGAGCAGGAAGGGCAGGTCCTCTACACCCTAGGATATAGAATTGCTGAGTTAATTAGTGAAGCTTCTCAGCTTTTCAGGTTGACGCAATGTATCAGCCATTACATGTGTCTTCTCAGGGCTTTCACTGGACATGTGGTATTCAAATACCGTATGGATATAATTTATCTTTGTGCATTAAAAGAGAGACAGTACCAACGTGGCAGTGGTTCAACTTAAGATCTTTCTAATTTATTAATTATTAATATTAATTGTTTTTGGTGGAACTGGGGTTTGAAGTCAGACCCTTTGTGCTTGCCAGGGAAGCGCTTATTCTACTGAGCCATCTCCCTGGCCTGATTTTTCTAATTTATAATGGTGCAGAAGTACTACACATCTAGGCCAGTGCTATGGTGGCCTCTTTCCGTGCTGGACAGTGCAGCCAGTCACATGATCAAGCGAATGGATAAGCAATATTTTATGGTATGTTGTGTGAGGCGAACGTGATAACCACTACACTACGGAAACTGTTATTTACGGTATGTTGTGTTGCCACTGTTTTTATTAGATACTTTTTATGATGTTTACAAGATGCTTCTCTCTGTGTGGAAATGAGATATCTAACAACTGATTATAAAAAAGAGTTTAGTTTGGGCATGGTGGCACATGCCTATAATCCTAGCATTCAGGAGGCTGAGGCGGGAGGATCCTTGCCAGTGCTAGACCAGTGTGGCCTACAAAGTGAGCTCAAGGCTAGCCTGGACTGTGTAGTGAGACCTTGCCTCAAAAGATTAAAAAAAAGAAAAAAACAGAGTTTATGTTTAATGATTGTGTCCCACCGTGCGCCTGTGAAAGCATTTAAGGGGGGCTAAGCAAAGCTAGGAAACTTAGTAGGTTAGGTGTTTTAACTGTATTTTTCACTTCTATTTTCAACTTCTAATGGCTTTATTAACCCACGGTAATTCAGGGAGCACCTGAACAGAACTTTTAAGTTTGTGCTAGAAGACCTATTTGAGTAAGTGACATTTGGGCTGAGTGCCTTTAGTTCCTACTCTAAATTTTGTAGTAGACTTGCTTTCAAGTTCAAAGGCTTCCCCAGGACTGTCAGCCCCAGAGAACAACCATCACTGGTGACGCACTCCATCAGTTCTTGGTTTTCACTTGTGTATCAGTAGGAGGTGAATGGAAAAAAGATAATGCCACTCCATTTTGCTATGGTAACGCCGAGTAACTGTCACCATAACACTGACTCTTCCCTAGCTAAAGCCAATGCAAGAATGATAGCATGATTAGTTCTTGCCTTGTGGTTTTGATGTTTCAGAGACAGTGAACTACAAGCACTGTTTACTGCATCTGGTTCATTTTTGAAAACACTTAACTCCTTCATATTTAGGGCCTTGGTCAAGTATGGACTTGCACTTGGCACTAAACACAAGAGCCACACAGTTCTACTCCACAGAGAATGTTCTCTGTCCAGCCAAATGGGACTTGCTGCATTCTCTCTTCCATGTACATAATAGGAATTTCTCTGGGGGAGTAGTTCTTGGATTGTGTAGCCTGTGCTTAGACACCATTTATGGAAGCTTTCACTTGAGTCAGAATCCAGCTCTGGTTTCCAGCACATGTCATCCACGGCACAAAGGTAACACAGCTAGTAATGTTACCCTGCTTCCGTATCCTGTTCTTTTTGGTCAGAAACCACATGTGGCTAAGTCTCTGTGCAGACACTTTGGCTTAACTTATACTCTAGTCAGAACCCTAGCTCATCATAGCATTACCAGGAACAGTCCTTGGCCGTCAGGGGCCAGGGCGCTTATGGCCTGTCACCTCTCCTCTTTTTCTGTCTTTGACAGCATGGGACTCCAAACGCATTTACTGATCACTTTCTGTTTTGGTTTACACCTGATACTCATTACAGTTTCTTGAATTAACCAGTGAGAGGTTTTCACAGGCTGATAGTTATTTGCCCCTTGCTTATTAGAAGTTTAGAAAAAAAGGCTTACCTTACAAAACACTCACCTGGGCATTTTAAATATGCTTCTTTTAAATTACAGCATTCTTCTAACATATGGTCCAAAGCAAAGCAAATCAGAGATATTCTCTTAAGCTCAACGAGTCTTAGGTGCGCTGATTTCCTGGAAGCGTATAGTCCTGGCTAAGCTTATCTTGGTGTGTTACCCACCAGCTAAAGATGACTGTATCTTTTGGTTAGATGTGCTTAAACGGAATGTATTTGAGAGTATCACCTGTTTATTATTTAAATTTTATGTGGTCTAAAGTGAAAACTATATATGATTTTGTACAGTTTAACTCAAAATTTACCATGCTTGTGAGCATTTTGATTGGTTGGAATACTTTTTCTTTTTTTTTTTTTTTTTTTCCTGTATTTTAGGGAGGGATCTACTGGGTGTTCAAGGTCTCACTACTAGCTAGATCAGATTCCTAGTGATCTGCCTGTTTACAGCCTCCTAAGAGCTGGGATTACAGACTCGCACCACCATGCCATCTCAATCATTTTCAGCATGTCCCTGGGTAGGGCTGGCATAGAAGGCCTGGGGGTTGGGGATCGAAAACCCCCTCCCCCCAACTCTTTGCCGCTTGCAGGCGCTTTAATCCTTTGAGCTATCTGGCCAACCCAGAATACTTTAAACATAGCGATGTAGAACATGTCCTCATATTATTTATACTTCTGGTTTTACTTTAAACCGCCCGTAATTCCAAAGCAATCTAAGACATGAAACTCAATAAACAAGTCTCTGTTGGGGACTAGAATATATACAGTATACAGTGATTTCTCTTAGCTATTCAAGGTTTTGTTTTCTTTTATGTATTTGGTATAGGGTTTCACAGCCATTCGAGTTTTGTCACTAACACCACATCTCTAGTCTTCATTGTTGCCTAATATGTATACATGTTGCCATGTATACATTCAAATCCTTTTAATTTTGTCAAACTTGTGATGTAGTTTCAGTGAAACCACTGAGACCCACATCCTTCCACCACTTCTGCTGAACCAGTTATTTTGGTATGAACACCTAAAAATTGTGTTATTGTAGTGTTTAAAGGGTAACAAATTAGAACCATAAAAAAAAGGCCAAACAATTAGAGAATTAAGAACTAATTAATTTGAGCAAAATCCTTTTTTAAAAAATCTGTGCCAGGTTTAAATTGGGTAGATTCCAAAATCACTGGACAGTTTTTGGTGGTATTATGCTGGACTACAACATTTTGAACAGTTTCAGATTTCTTTTTAACTTGTAGTTGGGATATATTAAGATGAAGCATACTTATTAAGTGGCAGAGCAATTGTGGTAAGTTGTTTTAATGGCAGATAACATTATGAAGTGATTCTATTTAACATGTAGTTTTAGATTTATTTGTTAATTTTTTATTTTTTCCATTTTATGTAACTGGTATAGGGTCTCACTACGCAGCTTGAACTTGTAGTAGTGATCCTCCTGTTCTCAGCCTCCCCAGCACTGGGATTAGAGGCATGTGTCACCATGCTCAGACTTATGTTTGTTTTAAAAACTAACGTCAAGAAGCATTTGGAGAAAATTTTCTCACGTTGTTTTGGAGTGATAAGCTACCATTGCTCCCTTGGTTGTAAACAAAATAGAGAATGGGACATGGCAGAGAACCATGCTATTGTATATGCCATTTATTGTCTTGAGTTTTGAAAATTAAACATTATGTAAAAATGTTATAACATATTTAGAGAGCATAGAGAGCATTACTGTTACCCCTGAAAATTATCTTATGCATCCTTCTTTGGGGTCTTACTATCTTTTTTATTTTGAAGAATGCCATTCTGAATTTTGTGTTTTGCATTTCTTTGTAGTTTTATAACATATGCTTAATCACTTCCATATTTTAAAACTATACATATGGAATTTTATGTAACTTCTTTTTTCAATACTATATTCCAGTGATTCACCCATGTTATTGCTTGTGGGTGTAGTCTATTGATTTTTTTTTTGGCAGAACTGGGGATTGAACTCAGGCCTTTGCACTTGCCAGGGAAGCACTTATTCCACTGAGCTATCTCTCCGGCCCCGGCCCCAGTGTCTTGATTTCAATTCTAAATATATTCCATCATGCTGATATACCATAATTTCTAGTACTCATTTTAATGTTCATAGAGATCTGGGTTGTTTCTGTTGCTTATTACTGACAATGCCACTGTGGACACTTTCCACTTGCTGTTGGCTTATAAGAATTTGATGTTAGTATGGTGTGCTAATGTCTTAAATGTTAATAGATGTTAATGAGTGTATTTGGCATGTAATTTTCCAGTTTCTCAGTGACATTTTCAGATGTTGCTATTAAGGTTATTCTTGGCTTATAAAATGAATTAGTGTTTCTTCTCCGTCCCCTCATTTTTTATTTTATTAATTTTTTTTGGCGGAACTGAGGATTGAACTCAGGCCCTTGTGTTTGCCAGGGAAGCACTTCACTGAGCCACCTCCCACCATTCCCCTCATTTTTTAAATAATCTAGAATAGTTTTGTAATTATTTATATTTTTAATATCTAGTAGATTGTAACTGTAAAACTATCTTAGTCTGACACTCTTTTGAGGGAAGATTTAAACTAGTATTTAAAATTTTCAATTGCTATAAAATTCCTTAAGTCTTTTTTTTTTTTTTTTTTTTTTTTTTTTTTTTTTTTTTTTTTTTTTTTTTTTTTTTTTTGTATTTTGGGGAAGGGTCCACAGGGTGTTCGGGTCTCACTACTAGATTGGACTCGTGGTGATCTGCCTGTTTACAGCCTCCCAAGAGCTGGGATTACAGGTGTGTGCAACCATGCCAGTCTCAATCGCTCAGTGCCCCTGGGGGGCGGGGCCATCGCAGCAGGCCCGGTGACTGACCCCTGTGCGTGCTTGCACGTGCTTTAATCTGCTGAGCTATTTGGCTGGCCCTTCTTTTTTTGGGGGGTGGGGCAAGATTACTGGGGATTGAACTCAGGACCTTGTTACTTAAGCCATTGAGCTATCCTCCCCAGTCCTTTTTTTTTTTTTTTGTGGCCGGTCCTTCCAACGTCATTTTTTATAGGTTAAAATTTTCTATGAAGCTGTCCATCTGTATTTCTTAGAAGTCAGGGGCATGAAGTTATGCAAAATATCCTTTAACTTTCTATGGCTATATTCACAACACCCTCTTTATTCTTTTTGGTGATCCTCTCTTTATTTCCAATTTATCTGTGCCTCCCCTCTTTTTCTTGGTCAGTATTACTGGAAATTTATTAATTATAAAAATGAATTTGGACATTGTGGATCATTTATTTTCTATTTTTACTTCCTTGGGCTTTATTTTCCTGAGTTTGTTTTCTTGTTTCTTTAGGTAGATGCTTACTGAGCTCACTGTGATTTTTTTTTTTTTCCCATAAATACTTGCAAATTCTTTGACCGTCTTTCCTTCAGAAGGGGAACCTCATTTTCCTCCCCTCAACTGTGGACCCGACATAGCAACTTATTTCTCATGAGCAGAATGAGAGAGAAGTGATGACGTGATTTCCCAGGGTGGGTCACAAGTGGTTATTGCCTGCCTTTCTGTCTTGGGTCACTTACTAGGGAGAACCTTACCCTCTTCATAGGAGAATACAAATGCAGCCCCCTGGGCAGGCCCATGTAGAAAGGAACTTGAGTCCTCTTGCCAGCAGCCTGCCGCCAGCCATATGAGTAGCCTACCAACTTGCCAGCCACACAAGTATGTACGGTGGAAATGCATGATTCTCTCCCGCCAAGACTGCAGATGGTGCCAGGTTTGGCCAACATGTGGCTGCAACCTCATAGGGGACCCCAAGCCAGAATCATTCAGCGAAGCTGCTTTCCAGTTCCTAATCCATAACAACTATGAGAGAGAATAAATATTTGCTATCACTTAAGCAACTAACATTTGGGGATATTTGCTTTACAGTACTAGAAAACTCAAATAACCATTAAACATCAGCTTTTCTTTTATTCTACTATAGAGAGAATAAATATTTGCTATCACTTAAGCAACTAACATTTGGGGATATTTGCTTTACAGTACTAGAAAACTCAAATAACCATTAAACATCAGCTTTTCTTTTATTCTACTATAAGCACTGAAATGCTACAAAATTTAACTTTCCCTACTGTGTTAGCTAAATCCCATGTTTAGAGATACAGTATTTTAAATTAATTCAGCTTTAAATATTTTCTAATTTCTGTTGTTTCTTTAACTTATGCACTACTTAGAACTGTGTTCCTTAAATATGAAATACATTACTGATTTACAGCTTAATTGAATTGTAGACAGACCATGTGGTCTGTATTGTATTTTTCTTTAAAATATGTTGCTTCTTATTTCGTGCTCTCGTATGTGGTAGACTCTTGTAAAAAGCTCATGGGTCTTTGGAAACAATATATATTTAGAAGCCATGTATCCTTGAGTATGCCAGTGATGTTTTTCAAACTTATATCTTACCAATTGTGTATATGTGTGTGTGTGTGTGTGTGTGTGTGTGTGTTTGTTTGATTGTTTGTTTGCAGAAGTGGGGATTGAACTCAAGTCCTTGCGCTTGCCAGGAAAGTGCTTATTCTACTGAGCCATCTCCCCGGCCCACCAATTGTGTTTTGAAATTCCTACAATTATCATTTACTGAGGAAGGTATATACAAATATGCCACTATGGTGGTGGATTTATTTTGTTTGTATTTCAATTGTTGGATTATATATTTGAAGCCCTGTATTATGTAATACATTGCTAGAAGGATACATGTTCAGAAGTATTCTACCTTCCTAGTGAGTTGAATCTTTTATCACTATGAAATGATCCATTTTATATCTATTAATACCATTTACCTGAAACTTAATTTGTCTGGTTGTAATACAATAAGGCAACTTTTTAAAAGGTATTGCATGGGATAACTATCCCATGGCTAGTTCAGGCTGCCTTAAGGGTGGGTCTGGTAGGCCGGTAGAGGTGGGGATCTAACTGTGGAAGCCTGCGCCTGACTATATTTGAATGAACAGGCGCTTAAATAACTGAGTTAACTGGCAGACCCCCTTGGGGTACTTATTTAATAGAAACATCTGTCAGTCTTTTACATGGACCATTCAGTTTTATTTCTATTAAAATAACACATTTTTTGTGTTTAAGCCTACTGTCTTACTTACATTCTACAGAGCCCACCTTTCTATTGTTTGTTTTTTTTTTTTTTTTTAATTTTCTTGTCTTCTGGATTATTATTGCTGTATAATGTAATTATGCATATTTTATCAGCCATTACCCCAGAAACTTTAGTGTGCAGAATTTAACTAAAAAAGCCTTAAATTAAACAACACCTTTAGGTTTCTCTCAAAGAATACAGGGAATATAGAGTACTTTAACACTGTTAGCATGCCTCTCCATTTACCGGTTGTTGTGGACTTGAATTTTAATTACATCTTTTTTTTTTTTTTTTTTTTGTCTTTTTGAGACAGGGTCTCACTATGCAGTTCAGGCTGGCCTTAAGCTCACTTTGTAGCTCAGGCTGGTCTTGAACTCGCAACAGTTCTCCTGCCTCAGCCTCCCTAGTGCTGGGATTACAGGCATGCGCCACCATGCCTGGCTCTTAATTACATCTTTTAATTTTTACTTTTCAAATATATTTTATTGCTATTTTGTACAATTTAATGTTTCATATGTTTTTACCATAGTAAGGGAACCTTCCTAGACGCTGCTACTTGGATTTGTAAGTTCAGCGGACCAAAGACAGACTGACAGCTGACCAAAGTCTACAGATTTAATTTATTATTAGCACTTTCTCATGGCACATGGGTGTTACAGAATTCCGCCCTCCAAAAAAAAGTTAGATTGGGGCTCACCATTTTTTAAAGGGTGATAAATTACTACAAAAAAAAAAGGGGGAGGAATTGGGCTTCTAGAAGAGCTAAATTGTTGGAAAAGAACTCATAGACAAAGGAATGCTGGGCAGGTGCATCTGGGCAGTGACTCCATCTCTGGTCTCTGGTTTCTGGTGGTAAGAATGCTCTTCTTCCTATTGTGAGGAGGGCATCTTTCTCATGGAAAATTTTTGCATGGCTTTTAGGCAGAAAGGGGAAGGACAGAGCCCTTCTTGCATCTTCTGTTTCTCAGTTGCTTTCACCTTGAAGTAATCACAAAAACTTCTTTTGTTTTTGTTATTCATTAGTTTTATAAAAACGAAGCTTAGTTGTGATTTTTTGTTTATTTATTTATTTATTTATATGCAAGCAAGAATATTTGAGGACAGCACAATCTGATGTTCTTCACTGCCTTTTGCTTGTAACTTCTTACAGCTCAGACTTTTTATCTGGGGACATTCTCTTCCCTGAAGGACAGCTTGGAGATTTTTTGCAGAAGTGGGGATTGAACTCTTTTTTTTTTTTTTTTTAGAATTTTTAAATATTAGAGCCTTTCCTAAGTTTGCTTTCTCAGTGTTTGTTTATTGGAAAGTATCCTTAACTTGCCCTTGCTCTTTTGTTTTCCTCCTGGGGCTGGGATTGAACTTGTGGGCTGAGCAGGTTCTCTACTGCAGAGCTACATCCCGCCCTGTGTCCTTGCTCTTTAAAGATGTTTTCCCTGTGTATGGGACTTTGGCGTGGCAGAATTATTATTATTATTATCATTATTTTTATGACCACATTGAATACTTTTTTTTTGTTTAGTTGGCTTCTGTCACTGAGATTTAGAAAATTGCTATCAGCCTCATTGTTCCTTTGGGGTTCGATTTCTTTCAAAGAAAAAAAAAACACTTCTTTTGTCTTTGTTATTCTTTAGTTTTATAAAAATGAAGCTTAGTTGTGATTTCTTGTTTATTTATTTATATTTTAGGAAAGAGTTTACAGGGTGTTCAGGGTCTCACTCCTAGATCATAGGCGCAGTGATCCACCTGTTTACAGCCTCCCAAGAGCTGAGATTACAGCGGCACACCACCAAGCCGTCTCAATTGCTGTCTCAGCGCTCCCCGGGAGCGGGGCCAGCACAGCAAGCCCGGGGGTGGAAACCCCAGCCCCTGCACCTACTTGCAGGTGCTTTAATCCACTGAGCTGTTTGGCTGGCCCTTCTTGTTTATTTATATTGGTTGCTTTTTTTTTTTTTTTTTTTTTTTGCAGAGCTGGGGAATCGGACTCTGGTCCTTGCTTGATAGGGATGCGCTTTTTCCACTGAGCCATCTCCCCGGCCGTATTGGTTGCAATTTTTAATTTTCCTGAATCTGTGGATTATTGTTCAGTCACGTTTAGGACATTCTCAACCATAAATTCTCTTCTTTGGGATATTGGAATATAAATTCATTAGATATTCTTGTGTTGTCCTCATCTCTTATACTTTGATTTAAAGTTTTTCATTTTCTTTGGCACAGGGGATTGAACTTGGAACCTTTCAGGTGGTTATGCCACTGAGCTATATCCTCCACCTCCAAATTTTCTTCTTTTCTCTCTAAATAATTTGTATACATTTGTCATTCAGTTCTCTACATCTCTTGGCAGCTACATTTAATTTGTTATGAAACTTAACCATTGAGTTTTTCATTTTTATGTTTATTGTGTTTCCTCTGACCAGATGCTTAATATTCACGATTTGGACTACCAAGCTCATGAGCATTTAGGGCATTGAAGTTGTGGGGACATGCCTCTGACTATGATTTGTCAAGGAAATATTTATTTTGTTCAGTGGTTAATGTTCCTTAGCATGGAATAAGAGAATCTGTATGTGAGTGGTTTCTCCATTTTAATTTGGCATGATATATGGATTGGCACATTGATTCTGGTCCTTACTTGGAATAGCTTAGGTTCTTTTAGATTCCACTAATGTTTTCAAAGTGAATGCTAGCACTGAAGCTTCAGTTAGTATTTCTGGTTTTTGTATTAGCTTTCAGGGCTGCCATAAAAAATGTACCTGGGCGACTTACACTAGAAACTTATGGTCTGTAGTCCTTGAAAGCATAAGTGCAAAGTCAGGAGGTCAGCATGATTGATTCTTTCTAAGGGCAGTGAGAAGAGACTCTGTTCCACTTGTTTCTCCTAGATTTATAGAAGCATCATTCTGATGTATCTTCATCTTCACATGACATTTCCCTCTATCTGTATCTGAATTTCCCCTTTTTATAAAGATACTAGTCATATTTGATTTGGGATTTACCTTACTACAATGACTTAATCTCAACTAATTACATTTGCAATGACTTTACTTCATTTTCTGTGATTTCAGGGACCAGGACTTCCTGATTCCTATAAATTTAGAGGGTACACAATTCAACACATTCATTCCTTACTTTATTGCCAGCTCATGGGGTGTATTAAAATACTTTTGAAAGAGTAATTGATCTAGCATGCGCTTCCCTCCCCCACCCCTGCCCTCCTGTGAGAGGAAAGGAACGTGATTAAGGTGTGTAGCATGCCACATAGTCAGGTACCCATAGATTAAAACTGAGGGATGGTGACAAGATAACCATCCCTCACAGCAGTTTTAGCAAGGCCGCTTCCACCTTAGGCACACCCATTCATGTGGTAGCTGTTTTACACAGCTCGTGAGGTTCTGCAGCTGTGCACTGACCATCTTGCGTTTGGGAAAGGCTCAAAAGCTAAACCTGACACGCAAAACTTGAAGCCCAGAAATAGTTCTAGGGCCTCTGTAGTGTCTCAGTCAGCTCTGCAATAAGGGTTCTCTGCATCTGTAGCACAAACCAACCATAACAACAACAATAAATATACCAAGTCATCAAGATTAAATGATACTATGTATGCTATGTAGATAAAGAAATGTGTAATGCATTTTAGAAAACCTCCTGCTAAAAATAATTCAAGCCTTGATGGATTTACTCTCAGTTCTTTGCAAACTTTGCTTACTCAGAAGATCTTTTTCATTTAAAGTTATTAATAGACAAAGTTTTCAGCAACATTTTTCAAAATGGAATGTCAGCCACTTTCTCTGAACGAGTTTGTGTGTAGTCAAGCTGGAGGTGAAAACACTTTTAAAATTCTAGATTTCTGGCTTTGTTTCAAATCTACTGAATTAGAATCTGAGGAATAGATCCCCAAAGTTTATCTTTTCAACAGCATCCCTTGACAGGTGGAGAGGGTACACAATTCAACACATTCATTCCTCCCCCACCCGCTTGTGTAAGGTATTTTGATTTAGGTCACTTAACTTTCATTTTCTACAGTGCCACATATGCAGTGATTTTAAATGATGGCATTAAATTGTAGATGATAAAAAAAAAAATTGTAGTTGATGGGAAAAAGTAGTCAATGACCAAAATTGCTTGGCAATTAAAAAATAAAATTAAACCTTTATAATGTTTTAGTTAGGGTACCACTACTGTACTCCTCATAGGATTTCCTTTTTGAAAATGATCAATAGTAAGAACAATTAAGGTGTATTTTTTGTGTTGAATTTCATATTTATAGTGTGACCTTTTTTCTTTTATATTACCTAATTCTATGCAGTGGTTCAGTCTGGTGAGCTGACCATCACCCTGTGATATCTGAGTGGTGGTTTCCTCTAGGATGGTAGAATCCTTTCATTCTGCTTTTGTCATCTACTGCTGTCTTCCTGAACGAGTGTCAAGAGACGGCCATCGTATCCCGAGCTCAGCTACATTTTGGGGTCGTTGGTTCTCCCTGCTAAAGCGTGCATTAACGTCCCCTGGAGCTAAGCATGGTAGCATACACCTGTAATCTCAGCAGTGCAAGGGTAAAGCAGGAAGACTGCAAGTTTGAGCCTGGCTTGGCCAACTTAGTCAGATTTTGTCTCAAAAGAATGGGCTAGGATGTATGTCAGTGTGAAGGCCCTGTGTTCTGACTCTAGATCTCTAGTACCAAGTGAGGAAAAGGATTCCCCCAGAGGACTTACCAGAGCACTGATTGCTGTGCCCCTCCCGCAGAGCCTGTGTTTCACTAGTTCAGGAGCAAATGGTAAGAGTTTACATTTGTAACATATTCTTGGGTGCTGCCACATCTATTCTTTCTGGCCGGGGGCCTGTACTTGGAAAAATACTGTATTCATTTAACCCACCTGGCAGGTCTTTGGGGCAGGCGGTATTATTTGTATCATTCCTATTTTATAGGTGATAGTCCTGAGGCAGTGGGTAAGACAACTGGCAGTCAACACCAATGAACCCAGGTGGTTTTCTACCCACTGTACCAGGTGCTTATTAAGCACCTACTGTAGCCCCTGCATTGAACTGGCTTCTGTGCTTTAACAAATCTACTCCAATTTCTTATTCCGAACCACATGTTTTGATGTTAGTCACATCTTACTGAACTTGACATGAATAATTTCTTAATATCTGTTGGACAGGGAAGTGAATTACTGTATATCTGTTGAAATTTAGGTGGCAATTAACAGAAGTAAAATCTTTTCTCTGCTTTTCAGTATGAAATTGAAACCTGAATTGGCACTCTTCTGCTGTGTGCAAATTCACAGATGAGAATAATTTTGTGGGATGTGTTGAATGGGTAGGGTTGAAACATTAATGGCATTTAGGTATTACCAGTTCTTTACGTTTCAAATATTTAGCCTTTATTTTTTCTTTTTGGCATTCATGTTTACTGGATTCACATACTGCCTGTTTGCTAGGGGAAGTCAGAGTCTAGATTTGACCAATTTTTTTCTTTGCTGTTTTTTTTTTTTTTTTTCCTGTAGAGCACAAGTCATTCTTTAAGATACCAGCATCACTCATGAGACCCTTTTCCTGTTTAAAGGGGCTTAGAAAAGGAGCAGAAAAGAAGGAAGTTGGAGAGGAGCAATGAAATCATATTACCCACTTTCACATCTTACCAGACCAGGCCACTCCTCGCCAAGTTCCTTCCCTGTGGCAGGAAAGGACCAGGCCTGTGTGGGTGCCAGGAGGAACTGAGACAGCTGCTTCACTTGTACTTCTCTTCCTGGGCAGTTAGACTGCCCACTCACCTACATTGTTCATCACTACTTTTCTTTTCTTTCCTCTTTTTTTTTTTTTTTGTGGAATCAGAGATTGAACTCATGCCCTTGCGCTTCAAAGGGAAGCACTTATTCCACTGAGCCATCTCCCCAGCTCCCATCACCACTTTGCTGATAATTTTGTGCATGTAGTTCAGTGATAAATGATACTTTATGTGACAGAGACAACAGTGGGAACAAAAGAATATTATATAGAGAGAGTCTAGTATGTCCAGAATGTGGATGTAGAGTTGAAAGAAAAGCAAAGCAACATCATAAACCCATGGTTTATAAACAAAACTTGGTTTGCAAGGCTGGCTCATTCTCTTGAAGTAGAAGTTTTGAAATTATTTTCTTCTCATGTTCAATGCAAGATAAAATTAAAGGACCACAAAGTAGACCAGAATATTATGTCAGGCCAGCACTGTGCAGCTGTGTTCCAGAGAATGTACTCCTAGAACACATCTCAACCATTGCCCTGTCTTGCTTGGATGCCTGATAGGAGCATCTTATCTTTCAGGGATTTTCCCCCAAGCTTCTTTCTCCTTCTCCCTCTCTTCCTCCTCTCCTTTCTCTTTCTTAGATCCCACTCATAGTGATCCTCTACTCATAGTGATCCACCTGTTTACAGCCTCCCAAGAGCTGGAATTAGAGGCATGCACCACCATGCCCAGTCTCAACTGCTATCTTAGCCCATCCCACCCTCTCCCCATGGCAGGGATGGCAGAGCAGACTAGAGGATCAAACCCCTGGCCCCTATGTCTGCCTAAGCAGGTGCTTTAGTCTGCTGAGCTATTTGGATGCCTCTATATTCCTTTCAAAAGTACAGGGGAATGAAACTCCTAATCTGAAGGATAACTGGGCCCAGTTTTCTAAAGCCAAGGAATTAGTTTTAGGGGTCAGGGAGATGGCTCAGTGGAATAAGTGCTTCCTGGGCAAGCACAAGGGCCAGAGTTCAATCCCTGGTTCTGCCAAAAATAAAAAAATAAAAAAAAATAATTAATTTTAGGAACAAATGGAGATTATGAGCAGAATATAATTATTGGAGGAAGAAAGCTCCTGTCCGAGAGAGAGACAGAGGGGGACCCCTGTGGATTGCCCAGGAATCTGTCTTTTCTAGGGTTTTATTGAGCAAAACCATGAGGTGAGGTGAGTCTAAGGTGGAAAACATGGGAACTCACTAGGTGGACATAAGGTGGGGTAAAACTATGTCAACCAATAATGTTATAAGCACAGTTGCTAAGGTAAAATTGATTAAATTCAGGACCAAATGGGAAAGCAAGTCATACAGAAAGCAGGCATGAATATAGAGCAGGGGCTTTTCTGTGGGGCGTTGAGTTAGTGACTTGCTGGCATCCTCAATGTGACTATCTATCCTGGATGCTTACCTTTGGGGTGGTATGCATCTGTTTGATCTTTGGTCTTGAGGTTTGGCCCACAGTGGGAGTGTCTATCTCTGCCGCAGTTGGGAGGTATCTTGTCTTTCTATACTGAGTCATGGAGGGCCTAGCCCTATCTGACTACCTATAATTTTTCTATCTAATTCAGCTGCCTACGAGAATACCAGATTAGATTTTTTTTTTCAAATCGAGAGTCCAAGTGGTGGGCTCTTTTTGGCAACAGTAATGAGTCATCCTTGCTGAGAACCTAGGTGGTTTGCATCTGGCTAGCACTTCTGGTCTGATGCAGTTTGACACATCAGACGAGTGCATTGTGTTTCCTGGCACTGTGTGTTTTAGTTACAAACCACAGCATTTGCAACAGGACTATTTATTAAAGGCATTCTATACTGTAGTGGGACTGTGTGTGTGTGTGTGTGTGTTGTATGACAGTGTCAAGACCCTAACTTTCTGGTTGACCTTGCCTACTGTCACTGTATTAGTATAAATATTGTTTTTCATACCTTTGATAGATGAAGACCATTACTTTCAGTGTCTGACTTTAAAATGAACTGTTTTATCCACATGTGCAGATAAATGGCCAATAATAGGAAAAGAAGTTGTGAATTCCAGCCAGGCATAGTGATACACACCTGCAGTCTCAGCACTCTGAAAGGTGAAGCAGGAGAATTGCTGTGAATTCGAGAACAGCCTGGGCTACAAAGTGAGCTCAAGGCCAGCCTGAATTGCATAACAAGGCTCAGTCTCAAAGAGACAAGCAAACAAATAATAATAATTTTTTTTTTTTTTTAATTTTTTTGCCTTTTTTTTTTTTTTTTTTTAAAGAGGGCCAGGGAGATGGCTCAGTAGAATAAGCACTTCCCTGCAAGTGCAAGGGCTTGAGTTCAATCCCCAGTTCCACCAAAAAAAAAAAAAAAAAAAAAAAAAGAAAAGAAAAGAGAAAAAATACTGAATTCTGGTTGGCCAGAAGATGTACAAAACTTCCATTATTTTGTCTATAGGTCCTTGTAAGCTAAAAGTTTCATAAGATTGGTAAGTTAAGTAGCAAGAATCTTCAGATACATTGATTGCCATTTATATTTGGGTTTGGTTTTGATAAAGTGTAGGGAAGTTCCTGGCACAGATGAGTGAGTTGTTATTGGCTAGAGAAGGTGTTATGAAAAAAAATTCCGTCTCTGGTTTCTCCTTTAATTTTTAGTTTCACATTTGGTGGTTTAAAAAAATTACTGTTGTATTCATACAATTTATCTTTTTATCAGGTCAGAAATCTAAGCTTTGGGGATAAGTAAACTGTCACTGGAGACATGAATTTCATGATTGAAGAGAAAGGAGAACATTTAAAAAAATATTAATAGAGGTAATAGTTGAGTTAAATGGATGGTTTTACATTATAATCTTAAAATTATCTTGTCTTTTGAATTTTTCTCTGAAGAACATATATGAGAATTACAATACTATCTTTCTACTGTAGACCTAAATCTGCCATTAGACCAGTATCTATACCTACCAAACCATAATAATGCAGATTCAAAATATTTATTGGTTATTTTTTAGTTTCCACAGGAATAAAATGCAAATGAAAGATTTGCACCTTATGGCTTGTCAAAACCATGATTGTGAATAATAAGGTTGAAATATTAGCTAATGTCACTACTGCTTTTTTTTTTTTTTTTTTTTTTTTTTTTTTT